>PVIC010010263.1:0-43762 GCA_004025085.1 Thryonomys swinderianus | reverse complement strand
AAAAAAAAAAAAAAAAAAAAAAAAAAAAAAAAAAAAAAAAAAAAAAAAAAAAAAAAAAAAAAAAAAAAAAAAAAAAAAAAAAAAAAAAGACAGAGTATATTAGCTGAAAGGAAAAGTGAGTTTTGTAGTTGAAATGAATTAATGTGACATCACCAGTCTGATTTTTTTTTCCCCTTGCAGAATTGCTGCTCTTAAGAAGAAGCCTCAGCTAAGGTCAGAGATGGTGACCAGTAAGGAGCAAACCCCAGGTAGTCGGAGTTGTTGAGGCTGGGGCACCGTCGATTCAGATTAATGCTCACAACACACAAGGACGGGGCCTAAGAATCATTTCATAAATGATGCTAGAGCTTCAAGTGTCCGAGGCATGAAACTTTGAAAACTGAAGATGTCCTTCAAACCATATCAGAAACAACATCAAGTATACTATCAAAAAACTGTATCAGTCTAAACTTAAGAGCTTTTAAATCTGTCTTTCTAGTTCTGCTTTAGTCCTTTTTTTCCTTATCCTCATAGTGGTTGAATGAATTGTTGCTGTGCAGCATTAACATTTCCCTCTATTTCCTATTTAGAGATTAGTTTGTCTTCTTTTATCTTTCTTCTTTTATTATTTTTTTTGTTTTTTTCACTTTTAAAAAATCTTTATTGGTACATTGCATATACACATCATATCATGGTCACACTCAGTATTTAGAATCTGTACCAGTATATGACACAATTCTCATTTTTTCCCATTCCCCTACCCACCCCACAACCCCCCACCACCTAAATACATGAGTTTTGTTTCCCTTGTTACCTTTATTTTTTAACAAAGTCTCACTAATTAGTTGAGGCTGCCCTCAAAATCACTACTGTTGGAGCCCAGGCTAACCTGGAGCTCTTAGCAATGCTCCTCCCTCAGCCTTGCAAATCCTGGGATTTCAGGCCCACACCACCATTCTCTGTCTTACTGACAGTTAACAAATCAAGACTTCACAAGTTGAGTGGATTTGTTTCCATCCTTCAACAGTACAAATGTTAGTCTGTTGTTTGTTAATATTTCTTTTACATAAGATAGCCTTCCTTATCACATTCCCAGTGAAGACTGGACTCCTCGCTTTTACAAAACAAATGATCAAAGGCCAGGGATGTAGCTCAGTGGCAGAGCACCCCCCTAACTCTGTAAAGGGGACCCTGGTGATCAATGACTGAAATCTGAAAGCCCAGGCACCTCAGAAATGAAGATCTTTGAGGTCATTTAGCATCTTCCATTCCCTGTCAAAGGGCAGAGGCAGCAGGGAGTGCTTTCCCTGGTATTCCACGTGAAAGATACAAAAACATAATACTCAGAACCAGACTCACTTTATGTGCATTATCATCTGCAGCAGTTCATTTCAGAATCATGCCCATACACTTTTATTTAAAAGAAAAATAAAACCTATCTAAACAAGTTGCAATATTTAATCTTGTATGATTACAGGTTCTTATTAAAAGATTCAAAGAACAATTACCATAAGGCTTTTGCGTCCTAGCAATAGAATAAAATTTAAGAGCACGCTGGGAAACTAGAAACTTTTTCAAAATACTGATATTGTGAAGTTTTTCAATAACTGCTACTGAGTGGTTAGTTACAATACACATGTGAGGAAATACATATACCATAACCACTTTTTCTCCTTATAATTCATGTTAGACCTTTGCAATGAAGGTAATAAGTATGTGATCCAACAACAAAAATATAGAAACATTCTTTTCTTTTTGATCCAGCAAATACAACTGCAGAAAATTCTTTTTATGTGGTTTTAAAATGTTTAGTTGTACTAAATGACTTAGAGATCATGGCTACCAAGAAATTTAACTTTCTTTACATGTCCACAGTAAATGTTAATTATTTGTTATTAGAATTTTAAATGCAAAAACTTCCTTTGTGGCCACTATTATTCTTACTGCCATAAACTACACCTATTATATTGAACATGATTAGTGAGAATGCTATTTTTAGTATTTATAATAAGCATATCAGAGCAGAAGATCTTAAGTATCTATTTCATCACTAACAAGAAAGCTCCCTAAACTTTATATTTTATTTGAAAGAATATTTAAAATATTTTTTTTAAGTTCAAACTTAGGTTTGCAGGATTAGAGATTTAGCTCAGTGGTTCTGGGATCTGCCTAGCAAGCGCAAGGTCCCGAATTCCATCCCCCCAGTACCACGTATCATACTGGGCATGGTGGCTAACGCCTGTAATCCTAGTACTTGGGAGGCAGAGGCAGGAGGATTGCTGTGAGTTCGACAGCCTGAACTACAAAGAGAGATCCTGTTTCAAAAAAACTTAAAAAAAAAAAAAAAAGGGTTTGGGCCTGAGATTCAGCTCAGTCGTTCCAGCGCCTGCCTCACAAGTGCAAGGTCCTGAGTTCGATCCCCAGTAACCACATACAATGCTGGGCATGGAGACTCACAGCCACCAGCAATCAATACCACATACCACAGTGCTGGGCGTGGTGGCTCACGCCTGTAATCCCAGCACTCAGGAGGCAGAGGCAGGAGGACTGCTGAGTTTCAGGTTTGCCTGGGCTACATACTAAGATGAGGGCCAGCCTGAACTACAAAGTGAGACCCTGTCTAAAAAAAAAAAAAAAAAGGTTTGCATGCAGCCTTTATGTATGTAATTGAGGCATAAATAAACACCTCATGGCGGTAAATGGTTAGTATCATACTGGGAATGCTAGCCTAGCCACAGCCACCAGTTCCTAAATCCTCTCTCACTGTTAAGTCATTCATGACTTTCTCACATATGTAGTAAAAGAATTGCAATTAGAAAAGTTAGAAGCCTAGAGGTAGCCAAGCATTTATCTACTGAACAACTAATATAAATTATTTTTAAATGTCCTAATTTAATCATTTCAGAAGAGAAACAAAAGTCAGAGCAATTGAGCTTTTCAAGACTTCATACATCGGGGCAGGAGATTGCTTGGTATTGCTTTTCTACTATGCTACCTATTCTGATTTTAGTAGTAAAGTGTAGGTGATGCAAAAAAGCATTTATGAATGGATTTCAATGTATGCATATACTTGTATTCAGGAATAGTTAGGGTTGATCAAATCCCTACCATGAAACCTAAGTGCAGAAGATTATGCAGCTAATGACTAAATATGGTACTTCTGTTTAATCATATATGCGTTGAAAATAGCTTTTTCAGATGCATAGCATATAAGTAATACTGTCTTCTGTGAGACTGATTAAGGGTAAATTTAGATTACTAGTGACTTATTGGAACTAGCTAGATTCAAAGTAGATGTATTCAGGGAATACCTAGATGTTAATAAAGTTCTACTACATGACTAGGGTAGGATGAAATCCTATCCTCCTAATGCAAAAAATCACCCAATATTTGTAATAAGTTTTTCTTGCCTTAGATTGCACATTTTAAGTGATGGAAAAATCATAAATTTTTTGGAACCTTTTAAAAATTGTACTGTTGTACAGTGAAATGTACCTTTTCCATAATATCTATGTGATTATCCTTATCCTGCCCTCTGGTTTTATATAGGATACTTAAGACTTCAAATATAAAGCAATGGTGGTGAACCTATGGCACGTATGCTGCAGTGGACAATACTGCTGCTGAAAGCTCGAAATGGTTCACCATCACTCGTATAAGCCTCTACCTCTGCCTCCACTTTAGATGAAGGAAGACAACCAATTATCCTTTCTAGGCCTTTTACTGACTTCCATTTTCTTCAGTATTCTCCCTCCACAGAGTCTAGGAAACAAAGGTTTTATCTTTACTTAAAAGTGCTAAGAAAAATGAGTAATTCAGAACTGGAAAGGATATCCCATGTTAATAACTACACCTTTCTTTTCCACATTACCTGATCTGCCAACACTTCCAGGACAATGGATGTTTTTTTTTTTTTTTGAGACAGGGTCTCGCTTTGTAGTTCAGGCTGGCCCTGAGCTCACTATGTAGCCCAGGCAAGCCTCAAACTCAGCAATCCTCCTGCCTCTGCCTCCTGAGTGCTGGGATCACGGGCGTGAGCCACCACGCCCAGCCAGGACAATGGATTTTATTTTACCATCAATGTCACCACAAATATAAAAGCCAGGGAAATGATTTTGCCTCATCTTTATTTTACAGAATCTGTATTCCAAATAGTGTTCTGCAAATCAACTAACAATATTCAAAATTTAAGATGAGCTGGAAAATATATAATTTTAATTAAAAAATTAATTTTTTGCAAAGTAGTATGACTTGCATTTTTAAAAACCAGGTATAACTTTTATGTAACTATTTTGAGGTATTCATCATTTGGAGACAAACTAACAGCAGTCTTCAGAAGAAGAGAAATATTTCACTAGTGAAAGGCAGCCCACTTTTCATGCATCCTTACGTATGGTAATTAACACTGTATCTTAAAATAAATGTTCAGTATATAACAGATTTAAGAGGGAGCTTTCAAACATTTTGGATGCCCTAAATCTTTATTTTTATACATAAGAAGATGAAACTATGTGGTTCCACCATGTAATGGTTCCTTGAAATGTATAATTTTGAAAAATGTTTTTCTCTTGTAAGTGACCATCAAAAGGCCTGTGTAAAAAGAACTAAGTCACTCTCATTTGTAGACACAGCATCCTTGAAATTTGGTCATTTCTTCCAGAATATCTGAAGAACTCTTGTGTAATCAAAATTACCTTAAGCACACACTGCAGAATGCACTTACTTAAGTATGCTCTAGTGACCTAGAAGAAAATCCTTTATCCTATGTTTTAAAAGTCAAATGATGTGGTCAAAATACCACTTACAGGCCGGAGGGTTAGCTCAGTGGTTCCAGCGCCTGCCTCGCAAGTGCAAGGACCTGAGTTCGATCCCCGGTTACCACATATAATGCTAGGCGTGGTGGCTCACGCCTGTCATCCCAGCACTCGGGAGGCAGAGACAGGAGGATTGCTGAGTTCGCGGTGGCTTGCCTGGGCACCATAGTGAGCTCAGGGCCAGCCTGAACTACAAAGCAAGACCCTGTCTCCAAAAAGCAAAAAACAAAACAAAACAAAACAAAACAAAACAAAAAAAACCACTTACGCCAAAAACAAAGAGAAATTATTAAAACATTACATTTCATGAAATGCTTATGCTAACTGACCAGCTTTCGTTAATACTGAAAAACTGTTTTCTTCAGCTAGTAGCCTCAACTGCGTGATGGATCTAATACTTTTGAGCATAAATACTGCCAGTTTTATTTTACTGTATTTGTGGTATGGCAGATACCTATTGTAGGCTTTGGAAATGAAAATAAATTTTATGAAAATGAAAAATTACTTCTGCCTTATAGAAGATAGTTTACTAGCTAAAGTATTTTAGCATGCATCAGCAAGCAAATGCTATCAGCTATGCACTGATTTGTCATTTGAATAAAGGAAATTATGACAATTATGATCACTTCTATTTTATGACTTCTCAAGAAGCCATTTAAATGACAGAAAACTGTGATTAACATATGGCAATGATTAGCCTTTTTACAGACTTATGAATATAGAATTCTGACAATGCAGCATAAAACCCTGGAGTATGTAAACTGAGTAATTCAATTGTTAAAACTTCCAATTAATGAACATATTGAGAATGTGTCCAATTGCCATCAGCAGTTTCTATGCATCCAACTAGAGTGACCATCTAAGATCCAGCAAAAATATTCCCACAAAATAACTAAGGTAAAACAGCTTTGTTGTTTAATACTTAGGAATGGATTCAACTTTCCTTCTAATAAACACTACTGTAATAACACGGCCTCTGCTTTAGAAAACTGGATCTTGTAGCAAGAAAACAAATGAATGCTGCTGACACATAGGAACTATCCTGAGATCAACTTAACTTCACCAAAACTTGAATTTATTCTAAGTAGCATTTGTACAGTAGGCACTATGACTGATAGTCAAATAACTTCAGAAATGATTTTTGTTATTGCTGATCTGCATGCTCCTTTCCTTTTCCCAGACATTGAAAAATTACACTAAAGTTGGCTCCTAAAATGGAAATTGTTAAATATTCCTCAGGCGACTCTCATCCGTATTTGTTTGAGAATTATCTGTCTAGATTAACTTTGATTTTTGACGGCCCCCATAGCAGCAGTAATGAACCGATGGCCCCCATGCTGTAGATAGCTGTTTAGCACTGAAAGCTCTAAAAGGTTTACCTTCACTTCCCTGTAGCTATCTCAATACGAATTGAGCCTTTTAAATACCAGATGTAATGACTTTTTTTTTCTTTTTGAGACAGGATCTCGCTTTATAGTTCAGGCTGGCCCTGAGCTCACTTTGTAGCCCAGGCAAGCCTGGAACTCAGCAATCCTCCTGCCTCTGCCTCCCAAATGCTGGGATTTCAGGCGTGAACCACCACGCCCAGCACTGTGGTATGTGGTATTGATTGCTGGTGGGTGAGTCTCCACGCCCAGCATTGTATGTGGTTACCCGGGATCGAACTCAGGACCTTGCACTTGAGAGGCAGGCACCAGAACCACTGAGCTAAATCTTCGGCCCAGGTTTTATTTTTTTTTAAATAGGAAACTACTTAACTTATACTGTGGCAGAGAATGTACACTAATGCAACATTCATTTCAAACTACTTTGTGACTTAAACTCTTGGATACAGACCTAAAATACATGCATGTGATGAAATGATACAAATATATTTTTGTTGCTACCTTTTCCACCTCCTAATGTCAAAAGCAGGGGCTAGATAACTTGAATAAAGTTGACTTTTGAAGCTCTGATTTAAATTTAAATTTTTTTCCAAACAACATAGGCTTTAAGTATATATATATATATATTTTTTTTTTTTGAGACAGGGTCTCGCTTTGTACTTTAGGCTGGGCCTAAACTCACTATATATCCCAGGCAAGCCTCGAACTCAGCAATCCTCCTGCCTCTGCCTCCCGAGTGCTGGGATTACAGGTGTGAGCCACCACGCCCAGCTAAGCATATACTTTCTAACCCCTGACATCAGTCCCAAACTTCAGACCAAGAAAAGGACATGCATGGGAGCTTACAAGTTATTAAATACAACTTTTTATAAAAAGGCAGTCCTGTCAATGGTAATTCTGTCATCCAGTTTCTGCTGAATTTTTAGTGACTGCATCATTACTTCATGAAGCAGCCAGTATTGTGGGACAGTTTCAAAACTACATGTCTCAACTGCTATGTTTTACTTTAACACATGCCTTCTCCCTTAAGTTCTTTCTATATTGAAGGAAGCTGCCATGTCTCCCCTTAATTGTGCTGTGTCTCTCCTCCAAGGTCCACCTCACTAATTCTGAAATGCACTTTACTCACATAACATTGAGATAAATCTTTAACTGGTGGCTTGTCGTATTTTAACTGTACTTTTCTTTCCTTAGTGGCACAAAAAATGGTATGTTTGCTGAAATACTCATTTAATAGTTCAGTTAAAATAAGGCTATTCAGTTCAACTCCTTACAAACTAAAAACTGTTCAGCCATCCTCTTTAATTATGTTCTATTTAATGCCTCAAAAGCTACTAATTTCTAAATCTTAATTATCAGGAGGCCTTTGTAACTGTGATGCAGTCCTAGCCCAGACATGTGTCAGGCCCAGGATTCCATTCCCTGTATTACATCAACAAACAACCCAAAAAACATTACATTACTTTTTAATACTGCACTAAAATTATCCTATTGGTCCTTACTTTGCTCTGGTAAGACCAGGGAGCCTTGCCTTCCACCGGGAGCTCTCGTATTTGATACCTGACAGTACGCTTTTAAGATTTATTTTATAATGCCACACATTCCTAATTCCTTTTGGTAACATTTCAAATTTACTGTAGAATGGATTCTCAATACACGTTCATGATGTTATCCTTCAGACAGTATTCAGTAATGTATGTAAAAACAGTATTTCTTGGGATCTGAAAGGGATTCCCAACTCCTCCTCTGTGTCTCCTCAGACATACATAGAGCATCCTAATTGGACCTGACATTTCAGAGGTATGGTGACTACTTCAAAGACAGTGGAATTTCTGCCTTTGTTCAGGGCACTACATTTTTCTTAATCTAGCTTAACATACATTAGTAATGTTGTCAATGGAATCACAATTCATGTTGATCTATAAAGGAACCACTCTTATGTTCTACCATCCTTTATTCTTTTAACAATCAAACTGTAAAAATAAGTAATTTATCCTGCTTCAATGTACCTTACTTGATTCACTCCATTTACCAACTACAAAGAATCAGATATCAACTTTGGCTTTCTGTGTTTATATGCTTCATCTCCCAGGTCTCCCATCTACTTGTGGTACAATCTAATTCATGGTAATGCTTGTGGCAGGAGAGCCTTATGACATACCATCCAGATCTAGCTTCTAGAAATTAAAGATATTTCAATGTATGGCTTATCTCATTCTCTAGATTTTTTTTTCTCCTGGTGCTAGGGATTGAACCCCCAGACTCAAGCATATTAAAGAGGCATGCTACCACTGAGCTGTACGTCTAGCCCCAGAGACTATCCTAATGGAATTATTAGTGGATCTCTGTGTTCTTTAAAAACTACATAGACAAACCATGGTTAACAGAACATTACACTGTCTTTGCTTCCACACTCAAGTTTTCAGTAACTCCTGCAAAATTGATGCTAGCATTATGCAAATCAAAGTTAAATCAAGTCAACGTTCCTTTAAAGTCATACTCAAATACCGCGTACGTTATGGCAATAATTAGAATGGAAGACCTATATAGTTTGTGAATGAAAGAGGATTCTGGAAAAGGATCAATTTTAAGGTAGACAGGAAATCTGAAAATTGGAAATGTTTAAAAACTGTTATGAAAATGAAATTACAGCAAGATAGAAAATTATTTCAAAACCCAATGTTTTAATTTGTACATTTTATTTTCAAATTGAAATATCAAATTGTACCATTTAATCAACAAGTATTCATCAAGCACCTTCTATGTCCCAATTTCAGTGACAAAAAGGGAAAGACCAGTTAAGTGGTTGGCTTTATATATACTGCACGAATTCAAATAATTTTCAGTTCTTAATTAAATCTAAGGGAAAGTATTTTGCAGTGAAAAACTCTTGAAAATGGGAATTACATCATGGTATCACCTTAAGAATAACAGATGTGTGCCACCTCACAGATTGGAGGATTTCATTTTCCAACTAAATGGAAGAGAGCCAATTATAGTTTAATCTCAAAACTGATGGAACACAGAGAATATATCTATTTTACTAGCTATACAGGGGATATTAGCAAAATTAAATCTATGGGGGAAGTAAAATTAGTTTAACTCAAGTGCTGTAATATATAACCATGTTATAAAATTAAGGGCTGTTTTATTAAATAATGTAGTATTTTAAAGATTTTCAAAAAGAATCATTTAAACATTGTATTTAAGTCCACCAATTGTTGATTATCAACAAGTTAAAGAATCATTTAATGTGCAAGTTTCCTAATTTTGATGATACAGGATAAAAAGAACTGAGAAAACTGGAAGGTGTACTAAAATTCTTACCTGAGGCAGTTAAAAGAAAAAAAAAAAATTAAGGCCAACACAATAAACCACTAAATATGAGATATCTTGTTTTTCTTAACCATCCATACAGTACCGGTTATGGCCTTGCTCCAGCTGAGACTTTTATCTTATGATGTATCCTCAAGAATAAAGATTCCTTATGTTTTTTCCTCCCACCTGTCTATGGTTGTATAAGAAAAGCTACATTTTACAAGGTATATTATGAAGATGTAATCTTTATTTTTTCTTAAACTGATTGCTAGAAGTTGACTCTGGTCAAATGTGTCATTTTTTAAAACTGTACTTATAAAAGTGTCATTTTTGAATCTGAGTAGCTGCTTTGGTTTAACTCTGAAAACTAAAAAATATCCTAATTTTTAAAATCAGTTTCTAGTATCTCAAAATATATAGAAAATGTAAATTTTAAAGCCATTTTATATTCTTGATATGCACAGTGATGTCATAAATGTTTAATTTTTCAAACATGACTTGGTAAATGTCAACAAACTTTCAATTGTATAGAAAAATAGGTTAAAAATGAAACTTTTTAAAAGTCAAAACTGTCTTTTTTCCTAATTCTGTATCTGTAGTTCTGCTTTGGTAGCCTAGTCTTCAGACATTTTTATATATAGTTCTGTATTTATATGAGAAAAGAATCCATCCATTTTTAAAGATGCAGTAGCCCAGAATACTGAAGGTAAAGTCTACTTCACCTCATTTTTTGGTGTACCTTAATTTGCAAATTATTTCCTAAAGATAAATTTCAATGCTTATCAAGAAATTCCTCAGAAATTTCTCACAAGAATATTTGGATTGGGTCCAAAGAGTGTTCAGGATGTCTTACTTGTAATGTTGCTATAGTTCTGTTGAAAATTTTCTGTTAATACTTAAGATTGTCCACATTTTTAACCTACAGGTGAGATGATTCATTGTGGTTCCATTAAAGTACTTGTTGAAAGCTGAAAAAAATCCGACATTTTAAATCTAATCACACCATTCAGTTTGGTATTTGTAAAACTTCAGAGCTTTTTCCTCTATTTTTCATGTTGAAGAAATAATTTCACAATTTCAAATCAAAGTCAACACTGCAGTGAGGAGAGCTTTTCTACTTTATTACAAAGAGAAGAAGCCTTTATGTGGTCAGAAAATACAAGATTGATCTTTTTCTCTTCCTATGAAACGCTGCTGTTCAAACAGCCAGAGTGAATTGTCTCAGTTCACTTCTTTAAGTCCCATCACATTCACTTGGGTATGGATGTCCTTGGCTGCTGAAAATCTGGCCCTTTAGTGCACAGGGCGACAAAGTCCCCTGACCAGCAGTTCCAGAATGTCCCATTTTCATATATTGCATCCATGCACACCTCCTAAAAATGAGGTACAGCAGGGCAAACATTTTCCAAAATAGATGTCATATATATAATATATACACATTCGTACATACATACCTTTATTCATGTGATGTCCAAAAATTTAAAAAAAATGTACACATTTATTACAAAATCGTAACAAAGACTGGACAGTGTTTTGCTCATTCTGGAAAGATGAAGCTCAGTAATAACACAACCCTGGAGACCATCCAGAGATTGTGGCAATATCTTTCTTCTCAACAGTCAGATTATTCTTGCATTTAAGCTTGGTGCAACTGCCTTTCAAAAACAGAACGGGAAGTAAAATGAAAGAAGCAGACCTTGCTCATCTTTCCAAATGAAATACGAGAAGGATCTTCACATAAAAATGAACAAACATTTGTTATTTTATTACCAATAGTGCTACAAGGAACAATGCAAATTTTGTGGTCTAATTTTGTTGAGTCTTTTGTGGGTTTTCTTTTTGACATTTAAGAAACTAAATGGTAAACTTCTGTCAGTGTACTTGCTTGTCTTTACAGACTCAAGTCTGTCTGCTGGTAAAAAAGAAAATAAATGAAAAAAATTCAGACCCTGCTCAAACTAGAAAAAAAAATTACAAATTTAGTTGTTGGGCAGCACATAATTAGTAAGGCAGGACCTTAAATGGTGACCCTTTGCGTAAGCCGATTGCCAGATCCTCAAGGAATTAAAACCAGGGTGCCTGAGCCACATCAGTTCTGCAGTTAGGTTGAGTATTGTGCTGAGACAGCCATACCCCAAGAAAAGGGAAGTCTTTTTAGAAGGCTTGCTGAGCAGGGTTGTAGTTGAAGGTGGATGGCAGGTGAGGCCGTTCTTCTAATTTGTCATATTCCAGATGGAACTCCTAAAAAAAAAAAAAAACCAAACCAAAACAAAACAAAACAAAGAAAATCAGAAATTCAAATGATTCCATCTCCTTTTGATATCAAATTTGTATCATTATGTATCAAATTTGTATCACTATATGAACAATTAAAACACCTACACAGAATGACCACAGACACATATACTAAGTACTATGCTACATAGCATATAACTTAAAAAAAGAGAGAATGTGTCGTTTTTGATAGATACAAAAAGAAGCTTTCAAAAATTTATTTTCTGAGATTCTGTGACATTTTAAACTTAAAAATAAGATATTACTATTGCTATAATGTAAAGCACAGAAAAATTACAGGATATTTAAAATAAAGTTCCCACTAATAAAGTATAAAAGCCTGTATCAATTTTTACCATAACAAGCTTTTTTCCTATGTATTACTATACTTATTTTTAATTATTCTAACCTCATTAAATTCTGAGGAAAACAATGAACTTAAAACACGTATTTCCAGAACTTGCTAAGTTCCCAACCGCCACTCAAAATAGTAGCCAGGTGTAGTAGAACATGGCTTAAATCTCAGCTACTTGGAAGACTGAGGCTGGAGGATTGGAAATTTGAAGCCAGACTGGATAACACAATAAAACATTGTGTCAAAACAAAAGAAAAAATGGCTGAGGATGTAGTGAAGGAGTAGAGTGCTCGCCTGGAATGTGTAAGGCCCTGGGTGCAAGCACCAGCACAGGCTGAGGAGTGGAGTGGGGCAGGCACTTGACAGTAGTTTTACTGTATGCATACCTGAAGACTAAGTACATTTCTCATTTTAATGAAACTTTCAAAATATTACATTGACTCCACAGGTTTTCAATTTAAGAATGGTAACTTTTTATATTTTCCTCTCAGGGACATATATATATATTTTTAAAAAACCAACAATACAAATTCCTCTACAACTCAAAAAAAAAAAGGGGAGTTCTAAAATTACTAATGATAATCTATAATTTAATTAGCACACATCATTACTGGATAACACTGTTTAAGGAATTATGAACCTTAATATGTATCATATATTAAAGATTAAACCAACAAGTAACATTAGCAACCATGGGTTAATATATTTTGCCTTATGTCTAGTTTCAAATTAAATCCATAATGGACGCTTTCATTATTAAATTTAAATTTCCATTAAATTAAAGTGAATTAAATTAAAAGTGAAAACTGGTAATAATAATAAACTTTATTACATGGAACCAAATATTTTAAACTAAAGGATATTACGTTAATAATTACAGGTGTATCAGATATAATTTACTAAAAAGCTAGTATGTGCCCAAACTAGAAATACAGCTATATTTATTGTAATCTTTATATTAACTCTATAAGATAGATAATTATTATTTTCATTTCATACTAGAAGAAATGAGGCTCACAGTAAATTACCAAAGTAATACAGTAAACAGCAGTCATAAGCTTAAGAGTATGACACCAAAGCTTGTATCTTTTCTGGTGTACTACATTCTTTTTAATATGTTTAGTTTAAGATGCAAAAATGAATTTATTTCATTGCACCTCAATCCAGCAAAAAGGCTGAAAAAGTCCTGTAACAAAAGTTTATAAAAAAGGTACACTATTGTGACATTTTCTCTAAAAGGAAGTGATTGTGGGCCGGAGGGTTAGCTCAGTGGTTCCGGCGCCTGCCTTGCAAGTTCAAGGTCCTGAGTTCGATCCCGGGAAACCACATATAATGCTGAGCGTGGAGACACGCCCACCAACAATCAACACCGCATACCACAATGCCGGGCGTGGTGGCTCACACCTGTAATCCCAGCACTCAGGAGGCAGAGACAGGAGGATTGCTGAGTTCGCGGGTGGCTTGCCTGGGCTCCATAGTGAGCTCAGGGCCAGCCTGAACTACAAGGCGAGACCCTGTCTCAAAAGCAAAAAAAAAAAGGAAGTGATTGTGACAGACTAATTAAAACAAAAGGGTTATCTGCTTACCAGTAAAAACTAGCAAACACCAGAATCACCATCACAATCACTTTTCTCTCCTAGCACCACTAAGCAACATAGCTACCACTTCCACTTCCCACCCATCTAGGAATTAAAAGAATTTTATTGTTTAGCTGAAGGTGAATATCCAAATTAGTGAAGAAATACCTCTGGTTAAAGGCCAGTGTGTGTGTATATATAGGGTGAAAAATCTATAACTTTGACAAATATAAGCTTAACTAAGTTACCTAACTTGAAATTTTATTCATACGAAACTATATTGTATTATTATAATTTAAATGAGATTGATTTATCAATTAACATATTTCTCTTAAATACTACAGAAAAGTAAGTTTAAAAACAATAATTACAAAAATCTTCAAAAGAGATGATTTAGGTCAAATTGTATCTGACCAACTACAGCATACAGGACAAATTTTGCCAATTGATTTTTAACTTTTTGGTCTTCTATATACTTTTAGGTAGCTTTTTGTTCTCTAACTTTATATAACTTGATTATACTACACACAGGATCCCCTTGAACATTCTGTAGGATTGATAAATGTAGCTGTTTGGTATGCCACTAATCCTTGGAAGAGTGCCCAGCTTCTAGCAGAAATGTTATTAATAGCTCATAAATTAATAAAAACAAGCTTTCTTCATTTGCTTTAGGAACAGATCACTTAACTTTCACATAATATTTTAAAGTTATATGTGGCGGGACTATTTGCATATTTATTTATTTATTTATTTATTTATTTATTTTTGAGACAGGGTCTCGCTTTGTAGTTCAGGCTGGCTCTGAGCTCACTATATAGCCCAGGCAAGCCCCGAACTCAGCAATCCTCCTGCCTCTGCTTCCCGAGTGCTGGGATTACAGGCGTGAGCCACCATGCCCAGCACTGTGGCATGTGGCATTGATTGCTGGTGGGTGTGAGTCTCCACGCCCAGCATTGTAAGTGGTTACCGGGGATTGAACTCAGGACCTTGCGCTTGCGAGGCAGGCCCGGAAGCACTGAGCCAACCCTCTGGCCCCTGCATATTTACTTTTAATAGAAAAAGAATTTTTACACTACAGAATAATGATTTAATGGGCTAGGAAATTTTAGATACTTTTAAAACGACTTTAATTAAAAACTTAAAACAATGTCACTAATACAAAGAAACATTGCACTGTTTAAATTCTCAAAAAAATACTTCACCTAAAAATCTGTATTAACTTAATTTTTAGGAAGTTAAACATAGCTACTAGAAATGTCAAACATAGCTACTGGAAATACTTTCAAGAAAAGCACTGATTACTATTGTATAAAGACATATTTTATGTAACAGTAAAAATTAACTTTAAAAAATCCTATATTTATACTAAGGTATATTGTAAAAAATCATAAGCATTAGAATTCTGTTAAAGCTGTATGGTGAAGTTAGGCTCAAAGAATTCATAAATTTTTAAGTCTTGTATCAAGTGGGAAACCTCTATTATGAATTCACTGTGTGGAAGAAATAAAAAAAATCTTACTAAAGAAGCAAGACTACCAGACAAGAGGAAGGCAATTGGGGAGGGGCAAAGGAAAGGTAAAATGGAAGGTAATAAGCAGGATGGATTATAATCAATATGCCATAGTGAAAACTCATATTAGGTAAAAGTAGTGAGTACTAATATGTATTGCAAAATAAAAAGACTTACTCATTAAGATTATATATACTATCTGCACTATCACAAATCTCTAATGGGACATGAATCTTTTTATTTTTTTGGTGGTGTTGAGGATTGAACCCAAGATCTTTGTAATCCCAGTCTTATTAAATTTTGAGATAGGACCTTGCTAATTTGCCCAGGCTAGGTTCAAACATTAGATCCTCCTGCTTCAGATTCCCAGAGTACTAGGATTATAGGCACATGCCACCACCAGTGGCCAATTCTAACAGTATGACAGGACAACAGTTCCAGCCCTTTTGGAAAGTTAAGGTTACCTGGAAGCATAAGCAAAATCAATGGCAAATTTGTAGGTACACAGATTATCATTTTCTAGGCAACTCTGTAAATAAATAATAGATTCAACTCTACATCTCAGGGCCACAAAATTTTGGGGATAAATACAGATTTAATTTACCTAATGCTATGGTTACTGTGATTTTCTGAAAATATTAAATGATTTTTAAAAAAAAAGTTCATATAAGATATAAACAAAGTCAAGATTTTAGCCTAGATTTATTCATTACTGTAGCTCATAATGATAATGTAACACCAAGTTATTAATTATAATACCAATTCACACTGCAGGTTCCATACGAGTTGAAGCTATTCAATGAAATGTTCTTTTTGAACAGTGAACTTTACTCATTTTACAGATGGTGACTCTCAAGTTGACATACACATGTCATATTAATGAACTTTCTAGTTATATGAAATCTGTTAAGAAATATACTGTAAGATCCAAATTTCTTAACTGTTAAGCAATTTTCTAGGAAAGCCCTGACACATCCTTAGTAAAACACAAAATTTCTTTTGTAAGTATAAGTTCATGTATTTTATTTCAATATATAGTCACTGAATTTAATAGAAAGTAGAAACCAGTAATTGTGCTTGCTTCTTATCACTACAAAAATAATTTGTAAGAGTATTAATGAAAGTGGCCAGCAAAATGTTGAGAGGTTTCTTAGAGAATAAGGGTGTTATTTATCAAATGTAATTTTCCCACTTCACAGAAAACTTTTAAAAGTGAAGAAAAAAGCTGAACTAGTTAGGAAGTATCAGATAAAAATGGGACAAAATTATTTTATATGTGTGCGCTATACATAATATATATTAAAAGAATATTTTAGGTAAGTAGACATAATTTTCTTTAACAATTACCTGAAAACAGAATTGCTAAGTTAAAATGTCCCATAGTGACATTTTGTTTCTGGATATTTAACTTTTTGGGAACAATTTAATTCTGGAAAACAGGTTTTCTCACCTAAGCTTATGCCTCCTACAAAGCTATCATTACACAAGGACTGATCAAAATATATAGGAAATGCTTAAATAAAACAAATTATAACAGTAAAATATGCATTGCCTTTTATCCTCCTCAAAATACATTACTCTCCTCCACTTTGAAGATACTTCCTACTTTTTAAAGCGGCTCTGGAAGTCCTCTTTCACAGGGTGGTGAAAACACGGTGTGCCGCTCACCTGTCATCCACCTACTGACTGTATCTGGCACCATGTCACTTCCTGGCTCTTCCCAAAGGCAAAATGACAACAAAAGTAAATGCTCTGAATCAATTTAGGACAACGAGGAAGCCCCAGAGTACAACTAAAGTCACCCACAAAAGGACTTCCAGAAGTGCTTCAGAAAGCACAAGAGTGGCAGCCTAAATGAGCCGGAGGTGGGAGGGCAGGCTGAGAGTGATTAACTGCCATGTATCTTTTACTCTAACAAAACTTTAAAAAATTTAAACATTCGAGGCTATCTACTGCAAGCACACATTCTCTAGTTACATATTAAGTTTGGGGATACAACTTGACAAACCTTCAAATTGAAGGAAGAAAACTTCGGTTATTTACTAATTAATACTTTTTCCCCTTCAAAGATCTTTTCTTCCTCTTTTGTACATTCCCTAATTCAGAAGTTAACTTTTGCCCTAGATCAGGACAGAACTGCCTGGCATAACTTGAAAGCTCATTAGCAATGTAAATTTGCAGGCTCCAGGTCTATAGACTTACTATCTCAGAAAGAGTGGCGTTATGGCTCAGCAATTTGTACTTAAAGTCCTCCATGCAATTCTGGTACAAGTTAGTTTGAGAACCCATGAGGTAAGCGAGCAACATTAAGTGAGCAACAATCAGTTACAATTTTTCCATGTTTGAAAGCTGTAACAATGTAAAGTAGTAAGCTGAAACAATGATGAAAACAGCAACACAATACTACTTTTACTACTACCACCACTGCTACTACTACAACTACTACTTCTCCTACAACCACTACCATATGTTAAATACCAATATCTGCATTGTGTTTAGGGTGTGCGTGCATGTGTGTTAGAGGAAAGCGCCATCTTTTTGTTAAGTCAGACATACAGTTTTGAAGCCAGGACACTTGCATTTATTAAAACTGTTACAATAACTCAAATATAGTACATGGGCCAGGTCTGAGAACCAATAATATTTACCAAGAAACTTAAAAATAATAATAAAAAATATTTAACATCTGATGTGTTTTTCATTCTCATGGGCTTATCTTTTTCTTTATCCAAGTTGCATATAGTATCTTCTCAGTATAGTAAACATTTGTGATATATATCTGGTGAACATTTTATACTTCCTTCTTAAAGTATAAAACTTTTTATCAGTTTAGTACAGCTGATCCAAAACATACACACACATCACAAACCAATAAATATTGTCCAAAAAATTGTTAGAAATATCTTTCTTCTATTTAAAATTTGCCAAAACCAAATAAAATGCATTCAAAGAAATATTTGTGGCTCTGTGAAATCAGGTTAATATGGGCTATTTTCTCCACTAAGACTACAACATAAGCTACTAAACATAAATGTAAAAATACATTTTGACACTCTGGTGAAGCAAAGTTGCAAAATGTAACAATTGACTTGTCTCTACTGCCCCTTTTTTTTCTTCAATCTTTAGCACAGTGGTCACTGGAATAGTAATGGTTAATGCTTTCAATTTAATTTCTTTAAATGACTTGCAAATAAAAATTTAGATATCTTTCCTGCAATGAAATTAAGTTTTACAAGCCTTTTACATACTGCTTTTAGGAAAATCTCACCTTTGTTTAAAGTAACAATATATGAAATATGTGACTGGGACTGCAACAAGGTATCTTCATTTTAAATTAAATAGACACGAAAATATTTCAAGTGGTAACAAGTATTATATAATATTACAAAATCTTTTACCAAGTTTAATAATTTTCTTACATTAGTGAAATGAACTGTTTTTGGACATTCTCTTATAATCAAACCAAAGAGGCAGTGATAAAAGATTTGGCAAGATTTAGCATTATTATTAGAATGAAGTACTGGTGTACATACACAGATTAAAAGGGACACTTCTTTAAAGTCTACATGAATATACTTGAACATGGGAAAAATGTACCTTAGCTACTTTCCTCCAGTTAAGACAGTCAAAGAAGTAGTATGTCCCTCTCTCATATGTATTGGTTTTCATTGTTGGCTCCATGCCCGGTGCCCTGGTTATCCATACTCGCTCTTCTTTGTGGTATCTCCAATCACGGTTAAATCTTTAATTTTTAAAAGGAAAAGAGTATTAATTTTTTATCTTTGGATTGTATCAAACATTTTCTAGGTCTTGTAAAACCTCAGAAGAATTATATGTAACGTAAATACACATAGATGTTGCTCAATTCTATTTGAAATATTTCCTACATTTAAATAAAGTAAAAAAATTTGTCCAGAAAGCACATTCTTTACAAGCCATACTTTTATTGAGCTGAAGAAGTTTTTAATGTAAATACATGAAATTTTAAAGTTCTATGATTAATAGGATAAAAAACTGGGCAGACCAGTAAAGATATAATATGCTCTAGAGATCTGATCCTTTTTTTGGTTTTCTAAACACTCTACAGAAACTGAAATGTCATTAAAACAAATAAAAATTTTTATTGAGTTTATTGGTACATTTTAGATATACATATTGATCACATTCATCACAAGGAATTTGTAACTGTACATGATATAACTTGATTAGTTCCCCCCAGGCCTCTATTCTCCCTTAAACAGCTCTTCCTTTCATTCTTCATCTCATATTTACAAAAGCTTTGTTTCCATTTTTTAACTTCTTTTTCAGTTTCTTTACCTTTCCATTCATGTTATCATAGGTGTATGTAGACTGTACCACTAAATGTTTGGCTAAAAAAGAAAACAAAACAAAAAAAAAAACTCAACTTTTTTTTTTTTGGTCTTGCTATTATTAGTTCAGAAGGGGCTTTTACTCACTAGCCTAGGCAGTCCCTGAATACAAAGCAATCCCCCTGTCTCAAACTCTTTAGTACTGAGATTACAGGTATGTCCTACTAGGCCTGGCTAAAAAAGTCAACTATTCAAATTATTTTGTATGAAAATACTGTACAAAATATATTTGAATTGTTTAAATTCACATAATTTTCTGGTGAAAGCAGTATTCATCTTGAAAATTTTAGTGTCACTTTTTTATTAAAATATTGACTTTAAATTCTAAAAAACAGAGGAAACCAGAACTGACTCAGAACTAATAAAAACTTATCATTTATAAAATAGGGAAATAACATCTAAAAGGGATAAATATTACAAAAAAATTAACTTCCACTTAAATAAGTACTTTCGGGGCCAAGGATTTTTAGCCTCGGTGGTTCTGGCACCAGCCTTGCAAGCTCAAGGTCGTAAATTTGATTCTCAGTACCAAACAAACAAACAAAATTAAAAATAAAATAAATGCTTTATCACACAATAAAGTACTTTTTAAGAAACAAATTAGAAAATTGCCAATTACAGATGAATAGCTGAACTACACAAAACTTAAAAAAAAAAGACAATGAAATGGGAAACAGGGAAAAAAATATATTCTCTCAACTGAGAAGTAATCATTACCAACAGAGGCAATTTTACACTACAAAATATCTGATGAAGGCCTTTTATAAAAATGCTACTAGTAATGTTGAGTGTGGTGGCTCACACCTGTAATTCCAGCACTCAGGAGGCAAAGGCAGGAGGATTGCTGAGTTCGAGGCTTGCCTGCGTTACATAGTAAGCTCAGGGCCAGCCTTAACTTCATTGCGAGACTTTGTCTCAAAAAAAAAAAGCTACTAGTAAAACTATGATATTGAATGTGGACTTCATTCTACAAGCACTTCAAAACACATATATATGCAGAGAACTTGTGGATAATCAACAGATATTTATTAAATGATGAAATTCAATGCCTAATGATTAGGATACCTAGTTCCTTAAGAAACACAATCTTGAATCCTGGCTTATAATTCATATAAAACTTAAATTAATTAAATTATTTAATTATATAATTATTTAATTAAATAATTTTGAATTATTTAAGTATAAAATTCCTTTTAATGTATAGATTATAAAGCTATGGTCATATATAGTTTCAATCTAAATTTATTTTATTAGGTACAATTTAAATTTCTTCATGAACAAAGTTTTTCTTCTAAAAAAATGTAACTATCGGGCCGGAGATTTGGCTCAGTGGTTCCAGCGCCTGGCTCGCAAGCACAAGGTCCCTGGTTCAATCCCCAGTAACCACATACAACAATACTGGGCATGATACGCTCACTGGCAATCAATACCTCATACCACAGATACTGGGCTTGGTGGCTCAAGCCCGTAATCCCAGCACTCAGGAGGCAGAGGCAGGAGGATTGCTGAGTTCGAGGCTTGCCTAGGCTACATAGTGAGCTCAGGGCCAGCCTGAACTACAAAGCAGACCCTGTCTCAAAAAAAAAAAAAAAAAAAAGTAACTATCATAGAAAGTTTTCAGAACAGTCAAGATCCACTATAATAAACACGTAATTAAAATAGTTGGAACATACAGCTCTACTGCAGCTAAAAGTTGTAATACATCTCCTCCATTCATGTAATACAGATAGAAGAGAAGATCTTCTCCATATCGACCAAGTTTTATTGCAGCCAGCTGGAAAAGAAAAATTGTATGAAAGGCAAAACAAACTTTAAAATTCTAATATATAATTGCTACTACTAAAGTAAAATCAATGGAAAGATAGACTCCTTTACAGCAGATAACTGTTAACACATGATTACGGGTAGGTATTGACAATTTTAAGAGTTTTTTCATTTAAACTGGGCATTTAAGATGCATTATCTGAAGGAAAACAGCTAAATGAAAATTTCCACAGAAAATCAAATGTAGATTACTTCACTCCAATGGTTTATTAGTAATCTAGTGGCAACAACATTAGAATATTTTGCTCAAAGACCTGCGACTATATGTAAGTCCTAATTCTATTATTCATATGACCACATTCAAGTTATTTAGTATCTAAAATCTGGACCAGAGTACCTATGAGTGATACTAAAAATGTAAATGAAATTACATGAGTGAAATGAAATTACACGAAAGCATCTTGTAGCATGCTAGATACATAGAATTATAAGAGTTAACTGAATCTATATCTAATAGGAATTCACAAATTGCTTGTATGTTTTTTCAGGAAATCATGGAAGATGAGTATAAATATCATACATATAGTTGTTTTGATTAAATGAATGACTGAAAGATGCTACTTTTACAACATCTTCTATGACAGAAAACCACCACCCACCAAATTATAAAATGTAGGTGAACTCTCAAATTTTTACTTTCAATAAAACTTAAAACAAAAATATTTCTGTACTGTTACCTTTCACTGTATTTAAATGTTTATTTGGCTCTTAAAGTTTTTCTGAGTGTAATTTTCCCCATTCATGTGGCAACTGGCAATATACCAAATTCTCTTTCTCATAGTGACATAGAACAAGGTTGTGGAATTGTAGCAAAAGAGCTCTTTTGAGGACAGAAAATTATAATCCCCAAATGGAAAAAATATCAGCATTCACTGTATTATAATTCTTGCTTTCCATCTCTTTAGGTATTAAGAGGAATACTAAGATATAGACCCCTTTATTTGCCCGTCTACAGTGTAACATTCACTGGCTACACAGTTTTTTGGCCCAGATTCAGAATGCTGCCATTTAATTATAATAACTGTATTTGTATTACATATGTATAACATATATATTTTTGCTAAATTATACCAACAAACAAGGCTAACATTTAGGTTTCAGTATGTACTTTTTCTTGACAGAAATGAAATTTTATTTCTTCCCCCAAGCAAATTTTAGGATTTTCTTAGATCAAAAAAGATGAAAGTTATCATTTGTTAACAATTACTTTGCAAATGAAATTATAGGTAATTAAATTGATGGAAAAGAAAAAATAGGGGAGGGAGCAAAATCATAGTAAATCATTTTAAAAGATGTATATCATTTCATTAAAATCACTGTATCTATATAATATTTGTCAAAAAAGAAAAAAAAAATCTTCCACATGGGTAAGGGCATGAGAATATGAGAATAAAGTTCATCTAATTTTTTTTAAGTTAGCTTACTCCTATCTACTGTTTATAACTGTACCCTTTTATTAATTATAACAAATATTTTGCCAGTCTTAACATTGCTTGGTTTTAAAAATATAACAAAAGATTTCATCAAAATATTAATAAGCAAAAATAGAATGAAATTGGTGTATATAATTGAATGGACATACAAGAACATACCCCCTAAGACAACTGCTAATTCAAAAATATGCTGTCTGACCTGAAAAACAGCACCTGAAAAATAGATAAAATTCATGCTGACTGAGTAGAATAATAAACTACACTCACCTTATCCCTAATGTGAATGTTCGTTAAGTACTCAGATGGAACATGGAAGTCTGGATAATAAAATGAAAAAAGCCTTATTAACTGATTCTCAGTTATAAATATCTTCTTAAAAGTTCTGAACACAAACAGATTTTCCTACCTATGTCTTGAGGTCGACAAGGTGAAGATGCCCAGGGTGATGCAAATTTGGGGTAGAGATTTCTGAATAAGGGGGGAAAAAAAAAACCACTTTGAAGTCCAAAGTAGAAAAATAGATTTCTAATTTAACTTCAGGAAAACTAGGAAAAACAGACTTCAAATGTAAAATGAGCATCTTTACTTCTAAGACCCTTTCTTGGGTTTATTGTGGCTTATACAGCAAGAAACTGAAACAATTATCTACCTATGTATAAGAAAAATACAACAGGACTGCTCCCATTAGTATTCCTGCAATATATAAATGACATAGTGTATCATAATATATAAAATACAGGATTTAAGTTTCCTAGTAGACTTCAACTAAGAATGCTTTACACCCATTAATACCATATCCCCAAGTCAAATTACTTTTCTACTTAAATGCACCTCCACTCCCCCCCAAAAAATCAGTAACTATTATGAGAAAAATTTCCAATTCATCAAATAAAGAGTGCCCATTACATGCCTGGCATTATTTTAGGTGGTTAGAATACATAAGAACAAAACAAAGATTGCTGACAACTAAAACTTACTTTTTGGGTCTGTATGGGAGATTGTAGGGAAGCAGAGAATTAGCATAAGGAGAAACAAACATTTACATTAGAAGGAGTTCTGGGAGAAGAAACTGGCTACACAATAGCATAGTCAGTGTAGGTCTCATGGAGAAGATAAGATTTAAGCAAGCATTGAAAAATATGAACTAGTCACATTAATTATCTAGTAGAAGATTGGTTTCCTTATAGGGAACTGCTAAAGCAGCTAAGGTAGAGACATGACTGATATATAAAATATAGCAAGGTCAGTCAAGGTGGAACACAGTAATAAAGAGAAACGATGCTGGACTGGGGCCAGGGGGATGCATAATAACCATCCAAGACCTTGTTAAGGCTGTAAAAATCTGAGTTTATAGTTAAATCCTTACTGAATGTTAACAAAGGAGTAACATTTAAAATGGATTGTTCTGGTTCCTATAGGAAGAATGTGAAGAAAGGAGAGAGGGCAAAGAGAACAAGGGATACCTGGTGATTACCCTAATGGCATATCCATGCAAAAGGATGATGAT
This sequence comes from Thryonomys swinderianus, assembly GCA_004025085.1. Classification (NCBI taxonomy): domain Eukaryota; kingdom Metazoa; phylum Chordata; class Mammalia; order Rodentia; family Thryonomyidae; genus Thryonomys; species Thryonomys swinderianus. The sequence goes on along the minus strand of PVIC010010263.1, from coordinate 19,416 downwards.
TTAAACCAGAGCGGGAACAGTTTAGAGGAGAACATGGTAAGATTTTGTAAAAAGACAACACAATATATATAAGGAAACAAGAAGTTAAAGATAATTTAATGCATCTCAAAGTATTAACTGAGAGGGGGAAGGCTACAGCTAGAGTATGAATGGGTAAGTTTACTCAAGAAATGTTCAACTCCATCTGGATCTAGAAACCTCAAGTTTAGGACAGAATCAAGAATGCAAATGAATGTATAACACTTCTCAACACATAGAGCACATAAAATTATGAGGCTGAAGAGGATGACAAGAGTAAATATAGAGAAGAAAACAACACAAAGAGGTAGAGGTCTTGACAAAGGTCAAGAAGGAAAGGAAATATTAGCAAAGGAAACTGAGAATCACCAGTGAAATCAGGTAAGATGGTGTATTCAAATTCAAGGAGGAAAAGATCCTATGATTGCAGAGTTTAACAACATGTAGGTTACTTGGTGACCTTGGATAAACATAGATATAATGGAGTGGTGGGGACAAGAACTCACTAACATGGGTTTAACAAAGAAAATGAAAGAAAATAAACTGGGGAAACTTGATGATTCTTTAGAGATCTGTCTCCAAAGGGAATAGAGTAATGGGACATTGGCTCACAGAGCAGGCTGGATAAAGAGAAATCATTTTTATAAGATGGGAGAAGTAACAGTGTGTCTGTGGTTGATGTAAATGAAACAACAAAATGTAAAATTCATTACCATCATGTCCTTGAGTATTCAAGAGTGGTATAAAGCAGAAAGCAGGGATCAGTTATGATAAAGTAGTGGTAGAAGACAAGAACAAAACAGATCTCGTGGCAGGACTATATTGGTTCTCTCTCACAATGTTTCTACCTTTTTTCACCAAAGTAGAAATAAAAAGTAGAGTGGGGAGAGAGGGAGAAGGTATTAGGGATTTGCATAAGTGTAAAACTGTTGCATAAAACAAGAGTGAACGAACTAGCATGTGAGGCATGCCAGGTATGATTATGACTGGCAAAATTAAGGACACATTATTTTGAGGCTCCCAACCATGAATATGAAGAAAAGACAAGGCAGTGAAGCTATATGCTTTTCTCTAGCTAAGCACAATTGCACAGGTTAGGAAAGGAACTGGCATAGATATAACCATAAGGGTAATTATCTGTGTGTTATACAAGTATGACAAAGTGAGGGAAAGGACAAACAGTCAAGAGAATATGAACGATTATTACATAACAGTGATTTAATGGCTCCAAAAGTTAGCTGTCAAAGGGAATAGAGATAGGGTATTGATGAACAGTAAAACGGTGGAAGAATCAAATCAAATGCCCCAAAGTCTTAATGATTATAGGAGAAAAATGTAAAATAGGACAGTCAAAAAGCTTGAGTATGAACTTAAAATTATGGAGAGACGATAGTTGCTAGTGGTGAAATGGTCAAAGGAATGAATAAAGACACAGTTGAGGCACAAAGACTCGATTTTGGAGAAGAGGTTCAAGAAATCAAAAGTCCAGGAGTTTAGAAAGATCATACATACATATATTAAATCTGTCAAATTGTAGAGAACTAATTCTGCTGAGTAACACTGATTCAGGGGTTAATTCGAGAAGGAATGACCCAAGGGGGAGGTGGATAACTGTAACAATGAGGGGCAATAGGTGATGTAATTTGATGACATGAGATTAAAAACTAGAAATTTGAAATTAAACACTAGAAATGTTATATACAAATGGGGGGGAACTTACTCAGGAGAGTTCAGATTGAGGCCTAATGTTGTTAAATCACTTCCTAAAGCAAGATGGACCATTCCTGGGTCTGTCTCTGCTGCCCTGATAAATGTTAACAGGCCAATCATTCCAAATTGGTCCGTCACCATCCCTTGAGGAATGTTAGTAACCCGACCTGGGGAGAAAAAAACAATCATTTTATTTTTAAGGAAAGAACAATGAAAATGTATTTTATAATATTTTTGACATTTACAGAGTCCCACCGTCAGGTAACACCTGGATTCCTTTTTTCTGCTGATTATTATTTTGTGTTGTTGTACTTTTGTCTCCAGGGAATTTGGGTCCATCTGTACTTGAAGTTGTCTTACCAGATGTATTCAAATTCTAGCATGAAAAAGAATTAAATATGGAATTACAATGTGGTGAACACACAAATTCAAGTTTGTATCTTACTATTCATTTACTATGCTTAAGTTGGTAGTGAGTTATTACCTGTTTAAAAAATTCTACATGAACTTTTTGTATCCATAACTGTCCCACAGTATACAAATAAATCCTATATCATCTTTAGCTGTGCATTTCATGGACAAAGGTAATATTCTTTTTTATCTCAGATTTTAAATCACAGAAAAAAAATACCATTCACTTAGGACTTTATATTTTGGTATACACTTTAAGTTATATTTTTCAATGTTTTCTTTTAAAAGAGGAATTACAAATAGTACACTACCTACAATATCACCAAAGCAACCTCCAAGACAACCAACCTATGAACTTCTAAAATTCACTTAATTGAATCCTTACCAAATAACCTTCTTTATTAGTTTAAATAATATATAAACTCCCAGCACACAAACAAAAAGCTATTTTCAGTTTAGTGTGGAAGCAATATATACATTTGTTATGTCAGAAAGAAGCTGAGTTGGCTGAATCAACACAGGTATAAAAATGTGTATAAAGATTCTTCAAGGAGAAAACTTACTCAAGAAAAACACAGCTCCTTAGAAGGCTATATTATCAAACTTCATGGGATCCAGCTGACAGGGACTACAATAAAAGTCTAAATTAACTCTGAGAAGTTCAACAGAAATTTGCAAACCTATATGAAATAGGAAAAAAATAGGCTATCTTCTAAGTTATAAAGCTTTCCACATTCTTCAGAAGTTAGATTATTACAGTCAAGATGAACAGTTTTGCAATAATATTTAGTAACTGTTAATACAAGAGAAATCTGAAGGAGAGAAAACTACATTACTCACATAAATTTCAGTACTTACAGATTTACTGTCATCATTACTTGATGTTGGATCTTTATAGCTGGAACCAGGTAATGCTGGGAAATCTTCATTGTGTATTGAGAAGTCCTGGGATTGCTCATTTGCTGGTTTTGTTACCATTCCAACTATGCAATGAGAACAATCCAGAGAACTGCAATTGATATCTATGACATTTTGCTAAACATTATAAAACTTAGCTTTCCTTACAATATACCAGAAGTTTTTTTTTAACATTATTAAAGCATGACTCAAAAAATTAGTACTGAGGATAACAAAGAACAATATTTTAAGCACTGATTTATACAAATAATTCAGTAACAAACACGAGGGAAATAAGTGGTAATCTTATTACTCTAATATGTCATACATAGGTGCTCAAAACTATGAATTGATATTGGTAATGACTATTAAAATTTTTGAAGGCTGTATTAAATAAGTGACTAGATTATTATATACCAGTAAACTGTCAAAATGAACAAAAAAAATTTTCAAAGAAAATGTCAGTATTCTACTTAAAAGTGACTTACAGAGCGAGCAAATTGCAATCAATTATAAAACAACTCCACATTATTTCAGATTTTCTTGAACTCCGTGCTATAGATGTAAAACATGCAAGATCTGGGAAATAATCCTCGCACTATACTTGGCATTAGTCAGGCCCTCAATGGAGAACATATCCAGTTTGGGGCTCCACAATTCAAGAACGATATGGAGAAACTAGAGATGGTCCAAGGAGAACAACAGGACTGATTAAAGGATTGAAAAAAATGGACCTATGAGGAAAGGTTAAACATATTAGAGTCTGAACTGAGAATCAAGTAGCTAGGTACTCAACTTCCAGGGCAGATCACTTTTTATTATTTTTTTGGAAGACTAAATAATTTGTAAGCTTTAATAAACAATAAAGTTTTCCTTTCTTCACATATTACTTGTATTTATATTCTGAAAAGTATAGTAATACTTCTTGATTGATAATGGGAAGAATATTAGTTCCATATTAAAATAATCAAGGTACTGAGCCCTAAGTGCACTATGTTTTGCTACTGGTCTCTCAGGTCTTTCCAAAAGAAAATAGCTATATAAAAAAAGAGTATGGCTATCCTGCCATCATCATCATCCTAACTTTTATGTCTGAATTGATGCACTGTTACTGCATGTATTTCCCTCTTATTATTTAGCTTCTACCACCAAATCTCTTTTCTATTAGAGACTCTGAAAACGGGGAATGAAGAATATTAATGATGACTAACAAGCAACATACATTATTATACATAATCCATGGACAGTGGTCTTCACTAGTGGGCAATTTTCTCCCAAAGAACATTTGCTAATGTCTGGAAACACCTGTATCACAATGGTGGGTTGAGTGTACTGGCAGCTGGAAGCCAGGAATGTTGTTACATTCTATATAAAAAGGAGTGTCACTCTTCCTATCCCCTCTATAAAGAATTACCTAGCCCAAATATCAATGGTGTGATCACTGAAAGACCTTAGCTTAGAAACTTATTTAATGTACAGCCCTTCATTAATAAGCAACAGTTATGCATTCCTTGGAAAAGTATGAGACCAATTAAGAAAAGGAAGTACAGAAAATAAGCCACTAAGGGAAAACTAATGGAAAGATGCAGAAGAAAATATCTTCTGAATAGGATGAGCACTTCTTTTTCGGCTTTTAAACAAAAGTTTTACCACTAAACTTTGTCACCATGCAATTCTGGGAAGGAAAATCAGATTTCAATTAACACTTTGACAAAAATTATATTAACCTAGTAGGAAAACAGGTATTACCAAATGTGTATATCTTTATATATATACATGTGTGTGTGTGTGTGGATATTTATGTACATACAGCAAAAAGTTTCCACTGGCCATCATTTAAAATTTTAATTACCATAAGGAGCTCTGCCAGCCAAGGGGTTTATTAATGGAGTTGGGTTACCGCTTCCTTCCCTTCTGTTTCGGTCTGCTAATGCTGGAAAATCTGAAAGGTCCAATCCTGTCACATTTTCACTTCCATCTAAATAATATGAAACAATACTAGTTATTGATTTCATAAACATTTAAGATGAGATTATAAAATCTAAACACAATACATGAAATATATGAAATGATGTGCCTTCTTCCTAGATAACGTAAGAACTCTATACTAGGAATATCTCAGAGCTCAAAAGGTACTTTGAGAATTGAACTCATGTCAAAGAATTACATGAAAAATGGAGGAAACTAACATATAACCAGCATATTAAAACCCCCCAATAATACACTTGCTGTGTATTATTTCCACCACAGAAGACGGCAATCTAAAATACAGTTAGTTACACAGAGAGACTGAAATGATCTAACTGTTCTTTTCACTATATCTACATGCAAGTTGCTACCTGGAATCCTTGCAGCTTCAGTTATATACACAGGAGTGACAGTGACATTAGCTCCTACAAATGGCCAGAAAGATACAGGCATAGACAGTGGAAAGAAAACCCCAAGGACTTCTGTCTTACAGTCTAATGGTTTCATATATTGTGTGTTTTGGGGATCCAGGAATAAGTATGGTGGAAATAGGGCTCCCACATCTGGGGACTGAATAGGAAATATGAGAATATACAACAAAACTAGAATTTGTATTACCTGTTACACAGTAGGCGCTCAATAAATACACATTAGATAAAAAATTTATTTGTATTCATTTTAAGTTACTTCCTTTAAAATTAAATTTAATCGAACTTCTCTGTATTGTCTATTATTTGCCTATTCATACCCTGAGTTTTCCCTCAACTTTCAGTATTATTATAACCTTGGATTTAATTTTTTAAGAACCTAGTTCTCTACCACCAATTCAGCCTAATACCATAGAGCTTTTCTTTAATCTTTGTTTGATCTTACTGTTTTATACCCTTTTTCAATCTTGTGCCATTTTTCAATTTTTTTCTTCTAGCTTTATAATTAAAAGAATCTCAGATATTGTTTCAAGATTATTTTCTGACAGAAAAACAAGAGACTCTATTAATACTCCAAGACAGGTGATAATTTAATATTACAAGAGTTAAAACATATCATTCAGAGCCACTGTTTTAAAAAGTTTATTAAAATTTCAACTAAAATACTATCATCTGAATAATAGAAATTAAATGTTATATATTATTTATAAAATAATCTCTCAAATTATTTAATTCTAAACTTTAGATATATATACTGACTTTTAGTAACCATCTTTAGGTACTGAAAGATAAAATTTAAAATAGCCATTTATTACTTGAGAATATATTTTAACCTAAAATATTCAATAAACCCCCAAATTGGTATTTTTAGGAAAAGACCTGAAAATAATTTTCCTAATGTAAAACATACCTCATGAAAAAAGAATTTAAAAAACAGTTCTAGGGCCGGAGGATTAGCTCAGTGGTTCTGGCGCCTGCCTCGCAAGCACAAGGTCCTGAGTTCGATCCCGGTAACCACATACAATGCTGGGTGTGGAAACTCACACCCACCAGCAATCAATACCACATACCACAGGGCCAAGCGTGGTGGCTCAAGCCTGTAATCCCAGCACTCGGGAGGCAGAGACAGGTGGATTGCTGAGTTCGAGGCTTGCCTGGACTACATAGTGAGCTCTGGGCCAGCCTGAACTACAAAGCTATACCCTGTCTCAAAAAAAAAAAAAAAAAAAGTTCTAAAATTTTACAAAAATGCATAAAACCGTAACTCAGAATCTAAGATGATACTGCTTAATACAATGAATGTGTGAGGAAAAAAACTCAATTGAACTGTGGGATGCAGGTACCAAAACATGAAAAATGCACAGTATATAATCCATGAAATAAAGTACTTTGTAGTATTTTTAATATCCTGCACACAAAACTTCTACATACAAATGTAAGATTTGGAATTTTTTCAAAGGTTTTGATCTTTTTGATCAATCTATGCTAGAGAATAAACATTACTATCCAAAAATTAAAAGTCCATAGCTATAAATGACACCTCCTTATTAAATCCTGTCAAGCTTCTAAAATATGGTTACCTATCAATTCCTTTACATATATTTCTCTCCCAACAAACCTCAATTTTGATACTATAATCATAACAACATATTTTATTTCCTTTCTCAGGAAAGAGTCTGTAAGTGATGAGGAGAAGGTAAAACCTGAAGTAAAATACTAAAAACCACTCTATTCTCTTTTGTATGAAGTAGTTGATAAAAGAAACAAATTCTGGGAAATTGTTGTTAAAATTAGAAGTGGTTTTCTATATAACTAAATTTTAAATTTTATAGATAAAACTGGACCAACAACTCTAATAGTTAAATGCTACAATTAGTACTATCAAAACTATAGAAAAACTGTTAAGTACTCCATATAATTGTTAAGGTTCTTCGGGGTAAGTCTCTATCTAACCAGAATGTTCTACCACCTAACCTAGTCTGATGGTTGTTCTCACAGTGACAGGCCCAAAGACAGGAAAAATACTAAAGCAAGAGTCTCGAAAGAATGACTTAATCAAAGGTTTGGGCTTCGTCTTGGTGTTAATAGTTGTGATCTTATAACAAAAATCACTATAATAACATGCCAACTAAAAAAAAACTGTTTATCAAATTAAATCCTATACCTGACAATTTTTCACAAAATTCAGTTCTACTACATAACACAATTTTTTAAAACTCTACAATATTTAAAAACCAGTATGTTGCATTGTTTTATATTTTAGAAATCTACTGTATTTTTAATAGGGTACTAGCTCCAGAATAAGCTTACCTGTTCCATTAAAAATGTTACTTGATAAGGAGTTATTCATTCCAAATGCCTGATTCCTGTTCATTCCAAATCCAGACATACTGGGTACATAGAAAATAATTTTAGATATACAGTAAGAATACTAACTGTGAAATGAAAAACAAAAGTGTATACTTCTGGTCTCCTCATACAAAACAATAGTATGTTTCAAAATAAATAATAATTTTATACTTCTGAATTTAATCAAGTCCAGGGGATATTCATCCTTGAATTTTCTGCCTTTTAATATTCAGTAAGATAAAACAGGCATTCAGTAAATGTTTAACTGAACTAAATTAAATGGTGCTTTTCTTCAATAGAATTCAGTGTTCTAAACGTTTACCTTCCATCTACTTAATATAAAAAAACTACAGTATCCCCTAATTCTAAATATGCAAGTAGTATTTTGTAAATTAGAAATGCCTCCCTCCTTTTTGCAGAAACCTAAGTATCATAAGGAAAAGAAAAAAACAGGCTACACTAGAGTAAAGCTAAATAACTGCAAATGCCAAGAATTATTAGTGCAGATTCTATAACAAAACATATATTCTTAGAATCAAGTAACCTGATAAAAGACACTTTATCAATGTTGAACAGGGTTAAGCCATTTGAAGATGGCAATTACTTTTTGGTAAAATATTTTAACTGCTGATGAAATAAGGCTTTAGAGTAGAGTAGGTGAGAAAATGGAATTACTTAATACCTAGTCAAAATTACTGCTGATATAAGCACTCTGACATGAAGTATTTAAAAATGAAAACATTTTATAATCAATACAAGTACCAATAGTAGCAAAACGCAAGGCTTTAGATTTTCATGTTGCATTGACAATTTATAAACAAAATATTTTTTAAAATATATGAAAAGGCAAAAATTTAAATATATTCAATGAGCAATACTACAGGAATGCAAAAAGATGTGAGAAAGCACAAGACACATACTGTTAGGAAGCTATCTGAAGATAATTTTGATAACCTCTTATAAATAACTTCCTTAAAAGTTAAAGGACCGATAAAATCATAGTTGAAATCATTAAAAGTCTATATAAAGGAATAGAATTAAAGGATGATTTAACAGATATTGGGCTAAATAACCTATTTTAATTTAGCTTTTACAAGTACTAAGCAGAAGTACATGAGTATAACAACAAGATGAAGGTCCTCACTAATTCTATAGTCCTCATTAATAAAACAATGCTGTATTTGCAAGGAAAATTACTTTATACATAACTCCCATATAAATTACCAAATAGCTACTAATAAAATGGATAATTCTTGATATTTGCATAGTATATGCAATGGATGGTACCAAAAATGAGCAAAAAAGCACATCTTATCTTTTTGTTTTGAAGCCCAAGATAGAATACAGTTTTTAAGTACTCTAAACATGATCTTCAAAAGGCTTTGGTCAGTGTCTCTAAAATACAAAACTGAATCTTTATTTATAATGTATTTAATCAAATTGTACCTATGGCAAGGCAAAATAGTTAAACATGTCTCCAACCCTCACAAATCTGAAGCTCTTACCACATAGGTGACCAACCTAACAGAGAAGATACTAAAAACTTTCATGGTGGCAATCTAAGAATTATTCTCTAAAACCAAAAATAACTGAAAGATTTAATGTGCTTTCTAAAATTAAATATTTTCTAAAAAGAATGTATCTTTAGTCTTGGAAAAGTTAAAGTTGTGATGTGTAACAGAATCACTGCTTATAAATATATGATGAAACACACTTATGAAACAGAAGCCAAGACTTGAGAACAAAGTGTTGAATATGAAAAGGCAAATCTGAGGATACCCAAGAGACATTTATACACAGTATCAATAAATATCTTACCTGTTCACAGTAAAAGGCTGTCGAGAAGGCTGCTGCTTTGGCATACATATTATGCTTGGCGAGCTTCTGTTGGGGCTACCTAACCCTGAACTGCTCATGCTATTTGTCCTGCTAGGAATTCCAATTCCCTGACCAACCTGGGAGTGGTTCATCATATTCCTAGGATTCATAGGCAAAATACCCCTGCAAAAGAAGTCCATTATACTAAATAAGCTCTCTATAATCACTCATTAATATTCTCTATAAATAATCAATTGGTCTAGCCCTAAAATCTCAAATATACTTTCAAACTGTATTCCTAATTTTTATCAAATTCTTGTGTTTAGTCCTTTCTAGCTCCTTGAAATGAAAAAACCGAAGTAAACCAAAAGGGGAGGAGGGGAGAATTACAGTGGAACTAAATAAGGTGGTATCTAAAGTGATGAACTATCAGTGTGATATAATTACAAATGTATGTTATATATTTAAAATAATTTAAATTCATGTCATTCTATTTTCTTCATATTAATATATGCATGATCTATGTAATATTTTATTTTACTCACACTTAAATCATGGATGTGTGGCCAGGGAGCAAGGATTAGAATTATCTGGGGAATCATTTGCACATGTTTCAGAAAAACTCAGTATATAATTTACCCTTAATATCCACCCACTTAACAATTAGTGGGCTGGTTGAAAGATAAAAACATCCCGTACTATATTTATCAATTTTCAGTGAAATATAATGAGCATAGGTTCCCCCCCTTGATGAAAGGCACTGAACCAGAAAATCATATAATTAAGTATCTTATTAAAAAATTAAAAGCTTGCTTATTACACAAAGATACAGTCTTAGAAATATTCTGGTCCATCAATAAATACCTGCTTGGAGATGGAGGCGTGTGAAGTGACATTGTTGGTACCCCTGTTGTTGGCGTGACGTGGCTCGGTAACTGAGTGCCTTGTGATAAGCTGCGATTTAACTGAGGGGTATTGTTGCTCATCCCCCTCATTGGAAGGCCTAGTGCACCTAATAGAAAGATTCAGAAGAAGGAAATTCATTGCCATCAGGAATGAAATTGTCATCCATCTTCTGGAGCTGGCAATTTAAAACATCTTTAAATGACCTAATGTAATAATGCAAATTTTAAATGGATATATTCAGTTTACTCCAAATGGACTAATTTTAACAAAATATTTTAGACTGAATTTAATACTTTAAATATAATTTTCATTTCTATTTTATAATAAACTGTCCCTATCAATGGTTATAACTAAGATATATTACTATAAACCAATAGTTTTCAAATTTATTAAAGGCATATTTGCAAAGTACACACAAATATACCTTTAAAACATTTTAGTCATGTGTTAATTCACAATTGATATACATAAGACATTATTACCACTTTGCTGAAGTAGCTTTAATTTTTAGTTTCTAAAATGCATTTTGAACAAAATATATAAATTTATACATATTTCTCAATATTACATATTGTATAGATGCAACATAAAATGCCAGCAATGATTAAAAACCTTAACCTGATATAGATATAAAAGATAAAAATGTAAGACATTCAAAAATATTTCAAGGTATTATATAGCATTCCTGCAGCCAAATACAGGGATGGACATGTTCCACAGATACTATTTTTAAGACTGCTAAGGGTTTACCATTCAGATATAAAACATTTAAAAAGTCATCTGGACAATTTTAAGATGTATGATATAATTACTTTTACTTAGATAATATGAAATATACACTTTTTAAGGATTCATAATTTTCTCAGGGATGGTTAGCTCTGTTTATTTTTTCCTCTTGTCTCTCAAAGTAAGGATATACAGCTGTCATTTAAGTTGTCATCCTTTCTTCCATCTTTCTATCCACATGTTTAGTGCTGGTTCTGCTGGCTAAACAAACTTACTCTCAATAAAAATTAAAAGGAGTAAGTCAGAGAGTGCTAATCAGTATGAAGAGGTCTTTCATGCTAGGGATTTAAAGAGACTTTTTAAAAAAAGTTTTCTTTTTCTTTTTTGAACTAATTTGGGTCAAATTAGTTTCACAGACCTGACAATTTTTTAAACTTTGACTTCAAATAAATAGAGTATTATATACACCATATTTCCTTTCAAATATCTTTGTAAAATTTACCTTTTGATATACTGTAATAACGTATCACTTTCTAAGTGATCACAAGGATTTCACCATTAGATATCTAGGATTTGGCAAGCTAATTTCTTTTAAATGTCTAAAGAGAACTAGTCTGGATTGTATGCTGACTAAGCCACTACTACATATTTATGCTTAGTCACTCTAAATTTTGTAACCATGAGAATGCCACTAGCTGCAGCCACTTTCTCTGAACCTTATACAAAATAAGAAGAAAAACAAATTTAAAAAATGAGCATACTGAAGATTTCTTCTTAAAAAAATCAATCTTGTCTCTCGGTCAAGCATACCAGTTTCCCTCTAGGCCTTCTATATATTCCCCTAATGACCCACCAAAATCATACTTTGCACATTAATCAAACATTTATTGGGTACTTATTATGTGATATGCACTGTACTACTTGCTGGGATACAGCAGTGAACAAGATAGAAAAGCCTACTAACCTGAAACAGCTTAAATTCTACTCCCTAAACAAGATGTCCTAAGTCAGCTACATACAGATTTCCCTTGGGAATGTGTTTTTTAGTTACTGAGCTCAAAAGAAACAAACAAACAAACACAACACAACAGTATTTTTAGATCTTAAAGATCACCTAGTCCAGTGTTCGCATTTTCAATCAAGGAATCTGAGTCTCAGATAGGTTAACTATGTGTTCATCACAATAAACACATGCTTGCCCAAACTGCAGTATTTAGTGGCTTCCTTTTAAGTATCAGTAAGAAGTTTAAGTAAGCCCTATAGAAAGCTGAGTTCTGTTCACTGTATCTCTCTATACATATTATCTCTATACATATTATTTCATGCTATATAGTAAAAATTTATAATATCAGAAATTATCAAATATTAGCAAAGAAAATCTGGTTTAAAGAAATAAGAATGGGTAAGGACATTTAGTCGATTAAGGATTGGCATACGTGAATTAATTCATGGTACCAAAACAGAAAGATTATGGAATAAAAAATATTAGTTTAATTTTAGCCTTCAAAATTTATCCTTTTCATAAAAAAGCTAATAAATTCAAAATGTCTGAGTTGTATTTTGTTGAACTGTGATGAAATCAAAAACAAAAACATCATTACAGACTGGATCATGAATTTTTGAATATTTAATAAGGCTGCTTTAACTTTAAAATTTCAAGTTCTTTAAAATAAATAGAAACACATGAAGATATATCTTTAGGAAATCATTAAATGTGATTTACTTGAGTAAAATTTTTACAACTAGAGAAGTTCAGGAGAGGAATGAATTTAAACTTTTACTAATGTAGTCTAATTAGAAACAATCATAGAGAAATAGCTCCAAAATATCTAATAACCAAGAACAGAAGGACATACATGCTAACAAAGAACAAAAGAAAGATGGGCTAAGGATTTAGCTTGGCAGCACAGTGCTTGCCTGGCAAGAGTGAGGTCCTGAGTTCAATCTCACCTACCAAAAAAAATGAAAGAAAAGGAAAGGAGAGAGAGAAAGAACTTAAAGTTATATTTTTCTTCCACAAATGGGGGGAATAAAAGGAGATTTAAAAATATAAATATTTATAGATGAGCTTGTACATGAGTGACTAGAAACACAGCAGAATTAAAATTTACTGAGTACCTAACTTCTAAGCATTATTTCACTATTCCTCGCATGTACTTCTTTTTAACAGTCCTACATGGAAAATATGTATGCTCAACCTGCTTTTTCACAGATAAGGAAAAAAAAAAAAAGAACAAGCTGGTTTAAAAGGATATAATTATGAATTAATTTTTTTTAGAAGGACTGCCAGAACATACTGTAAAGTCTTATTTGGCAGGGTGCTACACACAGAATGAACTGAAATTGTATTGATCATAGAAGCCATAGAGAGTATGATCTAAGAAATTGTTCCATGAATAATTTCAGTGCAACAAACTGAGTACAGCACATCTGTTAAATACTTAGGTAAGATGTGCCATTGCATATTCAGTCTTTTACCATAGATAATATATTAATATACAGGTTTCATAGGAAAATATTCAACCATAGGAGCCAAATCTGTAAATATATGCAGTTAAATAAAAGTATTCTTAAATTTTGTTATGACAGAAAAATCAAGAAAGCTGAAAGTGTTCCCTTTTCCATCCCCAAAATATCTAGTTTCTTATGGAAACTTAACTGTCATCCCACACTAAAAAAGGACATTAGTCTTATGTGGTGGTTTATCTCAATATCTTCTTATTGTCAAACTCTCCCAAACTTAGCTTATTAAATTTCCCCATGAAACTATTTCATTATGAGATTTGTTTAATTAAATACAAAGGTTGTAGGAATAGGGAAAACTTCAAGGATCAGCCTTGTAAATTACAGGTGAAGAATTCAAAGCAGGCATTGAGTTATCTGCTCATGAGTACAAGCCATAAAGTACTTATAAAGATGATCTAGTTTCTTGATTCCTACTTCAATGATCATTTTATAATCAATACTGCTGTTCCACTTTTTATAGTTGTTGCTAACATTTACATTTCCAGTGAACTTCAATATACAGGTCTTATTTCCAGAAACTATGATTTAGTTTGTATCTAGGTAATTCATGGGCAGTAGGATTTTTAAAACTCTCCAAGTGCTTCTACAAGTAAAACTAAGGTTGAGAACCACTGTCACATAGTATTAAGTCCAATCCAAACATATATTAGTATTTTACAATTTGTCAGGATCCAAAAGAAAAAAAATCTTTTTAACCTCAATTAACATTGTGGCACTTACACATTACAATATTTATTTATAATCTCCTTTCTTTTCCTATTTCCCTTCTCAAATCTAACCCTGTACTCATTACTCATGTCATTCTTTTACCAATACTTTTCTTTCTATAGTTCTAGAGATACTAAAGACTGCTTAGAAATACATAAGTACAATTCAAGTGTGTACACAGAATACATGTAAGAGGTACTACTAAATCAGACTAAGGAACAGATAGGTCTGTGATCAGAAAAGGTTTCTTGGAAAAGACAGTATATAAACTAAATAATAAAAAAAGATTTAATCAAGTATTTGGTGGTGGTGTTGGTGTGAAGTAAGGGGAGTAGGGACTAACATTGTAATAGTCCAATCTGAGAAAATAACAAGATAAATGAAAATGTGGACAAAGAAGCTGGGTACAGTAGCTATACCTATTCAGGATGTGGAGGCAGAAGCATCCCTGGCACTCTAGTGCTAGCCTGGACTTGGCAACATACTGAAGACCTGACTCCAAAGAAAGGAAAAGAAAGACGAAGGACAGGAAAGGAAGGGAGTGTAAAGGAGAATACTTCATACACCGGGGGGAATGGGCTTACACTCTAGGTGCTAAGGATATGTGAGACCAGAAACATGTCATGAGCTAACTGTCTTCATCACCTTCAGCAACATCCCCGGTAACATCTGGTTGGATCGTCACAGAAGTTTCGTAAGATTTTTACTTGTGGAAGAGCTATGGGTATCTACCAACTATACTCTGTACTTTTCCTCAGTGTACTATACCTATTACAGATTAGTGACACTCAGGCCTCCACCCTTAGAAATTATCCTGATCACACTCTCCTGTGTTCCACATCAAGTCAAACCAGCTCTATCTCCCAAATAATGCAAATCTATTTCCCAAATATATCCACTACTAATCCAAGTTATCCTATTTTGTTGCCAACTACCACAGAAGTGGCTTTGCCTTTTATTCCTTCCCCATCCTGTCTATTTTCTACATAGCCAAGTGATCATTAGTAACAGAACCTGTAGAAGTAAATGAGTTCTAGAATGTATGACAGATTTTGTAAAATAGAAAATATTCAAAGGGAATGTGGTGGGAATACAATGAGGGGAAAGAATAAATATGATTAGGAAAGAACAAAATAGCATGTATATAAGGGGTGGGGGGTTGGAGGTAGGTAGGGATATGGGTAAAAATGAGAATTAACTTCTGTCATATACTGGTACTAATACCCCAATATTGAGTGTGGGGAACTGTATATAAAATGTACCAATAAAGAATTAAATAAAAAATGAAATTTCACATTCAAAATTATTTGACAACTGTTGCTTCATTCATTTTTCCTCTTCGTTTATTAGACTGGCCCTCTTAATCTTCCCAAAACTCACTAAATTCATTCTTACATCCTTGAGACCAACTGTCATGCCTGGTGTTGGCGATACCTGAAAAGCTCTCCTTTACATTATTCCAAGGATTTCAGCTCCACAACATTCAGGTTTCCATTCAAACATCACCTCCTCAAGGATAAGTCTATTTGCTCACTCCATGTAAATATTAAATCCTATTTAATCATCCCATTAACCTGACTGAATTTGCGCAGCACTTGTTACCAGTAGTATTATTTACTTAGTTACCAGCATGTTTATTCTGTCCTCTTCCATTAAAACTAATCACCCAGAAAACAGAAACCCATTCACCATATTCTTATCTAGTTCTTGGAATACTAACCACACTCAGAGTGGGCACTCAAGAACATGATGTGTGAATAAATCCTATCACAATGTGTTCAGCAGTGTTCCACAGACCCCTGCATCTATGTATTTAACATGGGTAATTTCTACTGCTGTGCAAATGGCCCTCTAGGGTCATGACATTTAGTTACTTCTCAACTAATATATACATATTCTTGTAATGCAATTCTGGATCTATAATCCACTATTTATACAACCTTGGGCAAATCTCTTAACCTTGTAAGAAATTGTGAAACAACTACATAAAATGCTTAACATCAGACACATGGTAAATAATAAGTATTTGCTGTTTGCATTTTCACTAAAACATGACTACAGAATGAAAGCCCACAGGTAGTCTTGCGGTAGAGATAAAATAAGATCAACTAAAGAAGTAACTGTTTCCACCACAGAATAGCTCTTGAATTTAGAAAGTAGGAAAAATCTTGAGATATATCTCATGGAAAATTGAAGACTATAGTTCTTCACTGAAATTAATTTAACAGCCTAGTAAGTTTTCCTAGCCTTGATACATTTCATCACTCCCAAACTATCCCATGCTGCAAGTATTTTTTCCAGGGCTAAAATAACTTACAATCTCTTCAAAGCCAATGTCAAATACAACCTCTTTTGTGAATCATTTCCTGATCATTCTCAAAGACGGGTGAGAATTCCTGCCTTTGAAATATCAAGAACACTCTCAACTTTTTACTCTACAATTAAATAATGTACTTAAATGTTCAGTTATATACAAGGACCATATCTTTTTCTTGTCATATGTACATGTGATTATGAACAGAGTACAGACGATATAAAAGTTATAAAAACATGCAAAAATATTGTTAACACTATAGCAGGCTATACTTTGTACAGAGATATCATAAAGGGAATAAATGGTCTCTTCTACACATAGCCACATTACCTAGAATGGCACAATATGTACAGTGGGCATTCAGTAAATGTCAAATTCAATTCCTACTTCTTTCCCAAGCTTTACTGTAACTGCAGATACTGTGATTTTTCTTAAATCCTCCTACACTCTTCATATCATTCCACATGAAACCACATATTAGCATCATAGGCTGTCACTTAATATTTTATATATATCTTATCTTCCTTAACTATAGCATGTGTTTGAAAGCAGGAGTTGCCTGTGTTTGGTAATAATTACTGAACTTCAAGTGTCTGTCAATGTCTTCAAGCATCTCTACACTTTTAAAGACAGCATTCTCAAACCACTTCACTTCTGCTCTGGTTTTCTGTAAACCAAGCAGCCTTCTCATGGGGGTTCTTAAAATAGAAGGTCAAAGAGATGTCTGAAAGAAGCTTGATATTATGCTAGTACTCTAAGGCTAACAGACCAAACCAGAGAATTATTTCCTATCCCAAATGGAAGCTGGACCTTTGGGATTCAGATACAAATGTACACAACACATTTATGCAGAGAGCTAAATCAGTGTCTATAAGATAGTACCATGTACTAGGAGGTGCTCAAGAAATAGTACTTGGCTTTTTCTCCCATTTTTATAAAGGTTTCAATCCTACCGGTAAGTAAAAAAGCACTCCAAATATACCATCTCTTAATTTCAAAGCACTGAATATCCAGTAGAAATAAATTCCTGGTTCCCTGTTCATTACAATTTAGTAAGTGGTTTCAGGGTGTTCAAGGATCTTTAAATCTGTAAGCCATTACCTCAGATCTTATGAACACACGGAGACAAATAAAGAACACCATGGAGTTTGCAAGTAATAATAATATGCTCACTGGTTTCTATAGTTATCATCTGTTTTATACTATTTGAACTGTGGATGAAAAGTTAACCTGTAAATTAGGATAAAATCGTAATATGCTAGAATCTGACATCACACAAATCCCCTACTCCAGTCTTTCTAGGACAGCTCAAGTACTACACAATCTTCCACCTAAATCTTGAAAAATGTAAGTTTAAGTAGCTCTATAACCATTCCAAGACCTCCCTTGTTTAATTTTAGCAAGTCTTAGTTAAGGAGAGGTTATTCTAGTCTTCCTTCTTCTATTTCTAACTGTCCTAATGAAGAGACCTCACATTTGAATAGCACAAATTCTTAATGAATTTTCCCAGTGTTAGTACAAGGTTAATGAGGGTAACTCAACACACTTTCAAGAAAGAACTTCGATGTGTTGATTCAATTAAAAATGGCACTCCCATCTACCAATTTCTTCTCTCTCCATTCTCAGCCACTCAAAATTTAGCATTCCGACCTAAAACTATTAAAACCATGACTCTCAGTTAAGTCCCAATGGTAACTTGTTCTTCCCTATCTGACAAGATGTTTATACTACCAGTTAATGGAACAATTTGCCTATCAGGGGTCTCTCAAGGAAAAACTGGCAATCCAGGTTCCTTTATCACTCACTGAAGCTTCTAAAATGTTCCTTGGAAAATAACTGTAGCCCACACAAAACAGGTCAAGTAACATATTCAAAATGTTGCTTCACCAATGTTATGAAAATAGAACTATTTGACCAGTAAAAATGAACTACCATAAATAGCTTCTTTTAAAAATAAACACTTTTAAAGTACTTTTTCTAAGGAAAGTAAATCTCTTTATTTATTAATTCTTCTATGTCCTTAATAATTTACTCAAATATGAAGTCAATAAATGTCAATCATATTAATGATATTACTATATTTCAACCAAATCCATTCTGTATCTTAGCCCAATTTCATTTTTAACATTTAGGGTTAAAAAATACCGACTACCTTTTTTTTTCTCCTGAGACAGGGTCTCACTTTCTAGTTTAGGGTGACCCTGAGCTCATTATGTAGCTCAGGCAAGCCTTGAACTCAGCAATCCTCTTTCCTCTGCCTCCTGAGTGCTGGGATTACAGGCGTGAACCACCATGCCCAGCTAGATTGGCTTTTATAGTCTCAATTAGCAGCTAATAATCACTACCATTTTCCTTTTAAAATAACCTTAATTTCCTAAATATTATTTTTCTCCATTTCATATTTCTGCTATGATGTGCTGAGGACTTTTAAAAGTTAACAAGTAAGTTCTCTGCAGTTGCTCTACTGAAATAAAAGCTTTAAAACAGCTATACATTTCTATGGCACAGGTGAAAGCTCATATAGAAAAACCAGAGCACTACTACTCCATAATATTCCTTCAACAGTTAGGATACCCATTTATTGATAAATAAGCAATACCTTTCCCAGGCAATACAAAATTTATAATTTTTTTTTTA
>PVIC010010262.1:24890-43893 GCA_004025085.1 Thryonomys swinderianus | reverse complement strand
AAAAAAAAAAAAAAAAAAAAAAATTGACAAAGACTGAAAAATTTGACATTAAGTATTGAGGAATTTATAGGAAACTAAAAACCTGACATAATAGCCTGGTTAAAGTATCAGTGGTAATTGAAAATTAGTTCACAAAATCTATTAATTTTTTTTTTGAGACAGGGTCTCACTTTGTAGTCCAGGCTGGCTCTCATTATGTAGCCCAGACCAGCCTTGAACTCATAGCAATCCTCCTGCCTCTGCCTCCTGGGTGCTGGGGTTACAGGAGTGAGCCATGACACCCAGGACTGTGGTATGTAGTGTGCCCGGGATTGAACTAGGGACTTGAGCTTACAAGGCAGACATCGGAATCACTGAGCTAAATCCCTGGCCCCAAAACCTATTAAATTTGAGGTTATCCTTAAGCAAAAGCTCTATTTCTGAATATACCCAAGAGAATTATAAATATTGCATAAAAATGCACATCATGTTAGTGGCAAAAAACTAGAAACAATAAACTCTCAACCATGGAATAGACAGATGAATTGTGGCAGCTTCAGTTCATAGCTTTGAAAAAAATCTATTTGTATACCATGAATTAATCTTCAAAAGAGTGCTAAACAAAGAAAGCAGGTTGAAGAAGGTTGAGGGAAAATATACTCTAGAGTGTTCATATGTTCTAAAACTTTTAACTTTTACATGGAGAGAATTCACATGAACGTGGACAGTAGCTGTAACATTTTAATTCTTTAAAAGATCATAAAACATAATAAAATATCAACATATGCTGGGAAATTAGTCCATGAATATTATTCTCATCAGAACATATGAAAATAATTTAAATAAATAATTGAAATAATAATAAAAATATGCTGGGATTGCAATTAAAATAGTAGAAAGAAAAGCATTATTATGGAACTTTATTAACAGATGAATGAATGAATGAATGAATGAATGTTCATAAATTCCTAACTTTCCACAGAAAACAAAGAGATTATTGACCAGTGTTTACTTAAAAATTGGAGAAGTGAAAGTATATATATTCTTATTCACACAAAAAAGCACTGTCACACATCAAACAACTGAGAAGTAAATAGAATAAATGTTATCATCACAAGAACATTTAGATAAAGGTCAAAACCACTCACTGTCACTATCTCTAGGGATATTTTGCAAGCTACAAAGCTAATTTGGCAAGTGGATTTCCACAATAAAGTCATGATTTATAGCCAGGGATCTAGACATTTTAAGAATGAGAGTAGTCAAATATGGTTAGTCAGTATAGATACAAAAATAATACTGATCCCAATGAGTTGCCGAATCAATCAAGTATATAATGTTAATAAAAGCACTCTGTAAAGTAAGTCAACGCTTATTGATAGAATTTTCTAAATTCTGTAAAAAATCCCATTTTTCATCTGCTTCCATTCCATCCAAAATAGTTTAGTACTGTTCGGTTCAATTTGTACTATTGTGCTCTGGTTCATATTTTAAATATCCTAGGAAAGTCTGTGGGCAGAAGGTTTGAGGGTTGAGTGCGACCCGGAAGGGGTGGGATCTTCACTGAGCGGCGCCTGGAAGAAGGAAGTTAGGTCACTGAGGGTGTCCTGGGGAGCACAGGAGGGACCCTGGCCGCTTCCTTTCTCCTTGCCAGCTGCCACGCCACGAGATAGGTAGGTTTTGTCTGCCATGTGCCTCTCCCACCACATACAGACCCCAAACTAGTGGCACCAAGCCACCGTGAAACCAAAAATTCTAAAACCACCAGCCAAAATAAACCTCTTCGTCCTGACACATTTGTTTGGGGGGGAGGCACTTTTTCAGAGGAGAAAAAGCTTACTAACGCATATCCTATGTCTGTGAAACAGGTCTCAAAGAATGACAAATCCTTCCCAGCCTTGGGCACCTCTCTACCTCACTGTAACTCCTTGTTCTGATACAGATAAAAATGACAACTGTGTCCTGTAAACAAAGTTCATGACACTCTGTTCTCTTAGGATTCATAAGACACTGCCTTCTTGCAAGGCAAAGTTACAAAAATCTGACCTTGTTCTGTTCCAGTAAACTCACGTGCTAGGTCACTGGAAAAATCACCCCCCTTTGACAAAATGTCTAAAAGCTGGAATTTCTCTTTGTTTGAACTCCTTTAGACAAGTCTGTCAAACTGAGCCATTGTATACCTTAGACTAAGAAAGAATCCTCATACAGCCCATTGGTCACTCCTGCCTCTTGAAATTCCGCAACATCTCCTCCTATGGAATCCTCTTCCTCATGTATTCCTGGCTTTCATGTATGTTAATAAATAAGCAAGTAATTCATATATACAAGAAAAAGTTAAGGTTAATATCTGAAAGCTCTTTCAGTGCAATATTTTTCTATTTCATGGCTTTGGAAGATACAAAAGTGTACCAGGGAAAATTCTCTTCCTTATCCAGTTATCCATGTGAGTTCATGCACATGGAATTAATTAGGTATGTAGGGCTCATATATGATCTTGTCTATCTCTTTAATTTTTTTTTTTTTTTTGCAGTACCGGGGATCAAACTCAGGCCCTTGTGCATCCAAGGTTGGCGTGGTACCACCTGAGCTAAATCCCCAGCCCCTATCTCCTTAATTTTATAGACACGAGAATTGAGACATGAGGACCTTGGATAACTTTGTTATTCAATCTGCCCAAACATGTTATCGCACATTCATAGACTGAACATCCCTAGTATATGTAGCCTGCTCATATAAAAAAAAGATGCAAATCGCGTGTCAGGAAACCTGAGTTTATAGTTTTGCCTGTTAACACAAAGACTTTACATGCAGCACTCCATGAAACTGACAGTTCAGCAAGCGAGCTTTGTCTCCATCCTGGAAAGGATCAGAAAATAAAGTCATCATGCATCTTCCACTAAGGGGATTCCAGAGACAAACTGGATGTATTGTGTCACCCAGTCCCTTCCGCTTACCTCTCTAATCACCGCCAGGAATCCCAGTTCAGCCCAAAGCCCCAAATCTCATTAGGCTGTGATCCCCGAGTACACAGTGATACTCATATTAATTGGCAGAAATATCAGACCATTCTCCGTGTACCTGGGCCACCCCGTAGAGAGGAGGCCTGGAGTTCGGGAAGGTTGCCTGTGCCCTGGGTGACTTCAGGAGATTAGTTTCCAGCTGAGAAACAAACTCATGAGGGAATCTCTCCGTTTTCTACCGCAGTAGGGTCATGGGTCCGTGACGATTCGTGTGGAAGTTTGGAAACCTTATAACGCTATTCCTTTTTTGCTTTAAACTCCACGTGTGGTTTGTCAACAGAGTTTGCCGTCCTGCTTCCCCCATAGCTCGATATTGTTCCCTTTTTCCTGTCTCCACTGCCCACTTTAGCTGAACCTTTGTTCCTCAGAGGGCCAGGTGACGATGCTGACTAGGCCCCTCGCTCTGCCCCAAAAGGCCCTTCCAGGGCTTTGCACCGGATTAAGTGCAGTTCAGGTCCTGCCTTGTGTTCTCAGCCTGGCTCCTGTCTGTGTGGCCACCTCCCTCCGCGTCTCCACCTCCCTCACCAGCTCAGGGGGCTGCAGCACCTTTCTCTGATTCCGGATCATGTCAAGAGTTTCTTGACTTTCAGACCTTCGACCGTCCCACGTTCCCTGCCTCACTCATGGGGCCCGCACTTTTCAGGGATCCCCATCCCCGGCACAAGGGCGCCAACAGTCTCCCCACAGGTTCCTTCCTCTGACTCCCACCCCTGCATAAAATCCACCACCACTTGTAATGAGACCTGTGTCCCACGTGCAGACAGGGTAAACACAGCAAATCAATAAAGGCCAAGCGCTGTCCTGCTCTGATCTCAGCCTGTGACTGACTGAGCATCTTTCTCTTCCATCAAATCCTAGGCCCAACAGCAAGGACCCCAGTGTCCTGCTCACTGCTGTAACTGCTGTCACTAGCATGCGGCAGACACTTAGTTAGGAAGTCAATACCTGTTTGGTGAAAGAATGTACGAAATCTGGGCTGGAGATGTAGCTCAATGGCGGAGCCCTCGCTTAGCAGGTGCAGGGCTGGGGTGGGATTCCCAGGCTTCACTTACATGCAGATGAACTGGCACCTTACTCAGTTCTGTTGGTCACTGCACTCGCTTTAAAGTTGTACTCTGTTTTTTAGACAGCCAGTATAGTAAGAGGAGAGGAAACAGAGGCTAGGGGAATGCTACGAGTTCAAGGCTATCCCGGGCTACAAAGCGAGCCCCTGCCTCAAAAAAAAAAAAAAAAAAAAAAAGCAACATATTGTGAAATAGAAAATATTCAGAGGTATAGGGGTAAGTAACAAGGGGAATAAAAAATATGATGGTAATTTAAAAAAGGGAAATAAAGCTTATGTATATAAGGGCGGGAGGTGGTAGGATGGGGGGCAGGAAAAATGAGAATTAAATTGTGTCATATGTTAGTACAAATTCTCTATGTTGTATGTGATCACGATGTGTATATATAATGTACCAATAAATATTTGAATTTTAAAAAAACAGCAACATAAAAAAGTAAGAGCAGGGAAAAAGTGATAACTTCACCACAGCTTTTCCAAGATCTGTACCGATTATTTTTCTTTCGTTTTTCTATTTATTTTTTAATCATGAGGCTCTACAAAAGAATTCATGAACTACATAGGATGTTCCTTAAAACAAACTTAACAAACTAACTTAACTGAGCTAGAACTTCCAGAAAAGTATATGTAATGGAATCAGAGTTACCTTTGGTTATTTCTTTTTCCTATTTATTGACAGCTTTAAAAGTGTTATCAACAATGCTGTGTACTTAAGAGTGTGCATGGCTGTAATCCTCACCCCCTGACCAGCCAGACGCTATACCCCCATAGCACATTTAGCTATGGGCACATTAGTGGATTAAGCCACTGAGGCATGTAGAATCAGCATGAGCCAATCGCCTTTGAAATACATGAGGCAGTTGCCTCCATCTGAACTATAACAACATGGAAAAAGTTTGCCATGTTCAGGTAATGCTTTAAACACAAGCATAGGGCCAAGGATTTAGCTCAGTGGCGCCACCACCTGCCTTGAAAGTGCAACGTTGTGAGTTCAATTCCTGTCACACTCCCCGCCCACACACACAATAAGAATAATAACATATATATACTATGTTAAAAAATATAAGACATAGCACATGTTGATAGTTCTTTTGAAAAATAGACCTAGCAAGTGATTTTTATTTTCCAGTGAAGTTTGTGTATACTGCTTTGTTTTTTTGTTTTTTACTAGGTTTTCCTAGTGTCATACAAAAAGGCAAAAGATATGATTCTTTAACGTATGCCTGTGATTTGGGGCCGCAGAACAAGCAGAATTGTGGTCTTGCTCCAAACCGTTCGCGCTGCTAATTCAATGCCTATTTGTCGTCAGTAGAGGGCAGGAAGGAGGAAGAACTGAGGGAGAACGAAGGCTGGCGCGTGGCTGGTTGGAAAGGTTTCATAACACTCCAAACTGTTTTGACTTTCTTTTTGCTCATCTCTCCAAGAAAATCTCTAAAAAATCATAGGAGCTTATGTGCAGTTTGGATATCACATGCACTGCGAAATGTTTGGCATTATGGTACTGTGTGTGGAGAACAAAAACATGTCTTTCAGTGGATTAAAGGAACTTGATTATTAAAAATAATTAAAAATAATCAAGTGCCTATTTTATTCTAGGTGCTGACATTTATTTATGTAAAACTTACTTTAATAAGTTTTTTTAGCTAGAGTTTGTAAAGAGATTAACACGGCCTTATAAGGAATTGATTTAAAAGGATAACAAGATGATTTATTTAAACTAGTGACCTAAAAAGAAATATCCAAATAGAAATCTCTATGCTTCTTAAAAAAAAATAGCAAGATGTATGTTGAAAAAATACTTTTCCAAGTGAATCACTTTATTGAATTGTATTTAAATTGACATAATCCTGAAATAGCTATTTTCAACTATGTGACATACACTCAAAAATTTAAGTGGATCTCTTATTAAATTCTGACCACCATAAAATTTAAACTAAATAAATAAGTAAAGAAATGTACTTCCGTGGCTAAACAGACTAAGAATTTGTCATAACTAAGTCTTAGTTTTTATTAGATCCCAATGACTCAGTAATGTTCAAGAGACTTGTTTTACTTAGTATCTTCTTCTACTAACTTTGTGTCAAACAAACCTGGTGGGGTGGTGATGCCTGCAACCCCAACTCTCAGGAGGCTGAGGCAGGAGGATTGTCATGAGTTTGAGGCCAGCTTGGGCTTCATAAGAAGTTCAAGACCAGCCTGAACTACATCGAGAAACTCTGTCTCACAAAATGAAAAACAAATAAAGAAGTGAAGATCTGAGATAATCTGCTCCAAATACTTAAAAGAAGTACTAGCTACTACCATTTTCTTAAATCAGCATTAGCAATTAGTAAAATTTTCTGTTAGCTATAAGTTCCCATAATCATGAACGTCTAATTGGAAGTTTACAGTTAATTAAATGTAGTTTGTATGAATAAACTCTGTTAAACTGACATTTCAAAACTTGTGTCCCAGCATTAGGTAAGGTTTTCATTCAAGAAAATGTCCACAAATTTAGAGATGACAAAACCTCAGTTACATAGTCTGCTTAGTGCTTTGATATTTATTATTTCTTCTTATACTACACTTTGTTAAAATATATCTTTTCTTTTAGAGAGGAAGAAACAATATGCTAAATGCTTTATGGAGTGTGACAAAGTGAAAGATTCTCAGGGCCAGGCCTGTGTGTCTGGCTATAATGATCTATCTCACTATGCTGTTGATCTGATAATCCAGAAATCTGCAGACTTAGAAACTACCATGGCCCCATGACAGTCATAGAGTGTAAGCAATACACAATGCTAGTATGAATCAAATTACTTTGGCCCTGTACCATAAAAAGACTTCATATTTCAGATCTGTGGTGTTTGGACTACTTAGATTTGTGATTTCCAAATATCAATTTGGAGGCATTCATCCCAAAGAAACAGATGAGTGAGATTATAGCCTATGTGTTGTTTTGCCCATAAATGCTGTTTTTTGTCATTATATTTATTGGTCCATTTTAGGCAAACATAACGATCCCATTCATCACAGGGAATTTGCACCTGTACAAGACACAGCTCTGTTCTTATTTCTTTATTCTCATTCCCTTTTTCAGAAACACTTGTGTGAATAATGGTTGTGCTCTTTCCTTGCATCTGTGCCGAGCAAACCAAAACTTTGAAACTCTGTGTCAGTCTCCAAGACTACCACACACACCCACTTTTTTTTTTACTGTTTTACTGCCTTGAGTCCGTAGGGACCACTGTTTAGATCAGGAGGTGTAATTCACCAGTCAGAGGCTGCAGGCGGCTTCCGGTTCTCTGGGAAGTCCTGAAGAGCAATCAGGGAAACTAACAAACAGGTACATCCACATGCCATGTTCTCCAAAACTCTCGGATAGACAAATGGTAGAGACACAAAATTCCCAGTGGCACTTTTTTCCTAATCTAGGTAATCTGCAAAAAAAAAAAAAATTAATGTAATTAAACACTGAAGACAGAATAGAACTACTTTCAACTTGCATGACTCAGCAATTATATTTGAGGGGGTGGAATTAAAAAATTTAAAATGTCCTTATCGTTCAAAATGCTGTGAAACTATAGAAAAGATAAACACAGATCTCATTATTATTATTTGTGAGACAGGGTCTCGCTTTATAGTTCAGGCTGGCCCTGAGCTCACTATATAGCCCAGGCAAGCCTCGAACTCAGCAATCCTCCTGCCTCTGCCTCCCAAGTGCTGGTTTGACAGGCGTGAGCCAGCAGGCCCGGCAGATCTCATTATTTTTGTTTGTTTGTTTTTGTTTTTGTTTTGGGGGGGTTTTTTGTTTTTTTTTGAGACAGGATCTCGCTTTGTAGTTCACGCCGGCTCTGAGCTCACTATGTAGTCCAGGCAAACTTCGAACTCAGCAATCCGCCTGTCTCTGCCTCCCGAGTGCTGGGATTATAGGCGTGAGCCACCACGCCCAGCTGATCTCATTATTTCAAAAACAACATTCGTCAGTCACCTCTTTCACCGCTTTACCCTTTGCTGAAAGAAATGTACTTTTTCAAAGAAAATCACAGACACATTCCTATAATCTTAGCATGCTGGGAGGCTGAGGCAGAGGGGTCCGAAGTAAAAATCAAGCCTGGGCAACTCAGCCACGTAGCAAGTCCCTGTCTCAAAATAAAGAATGTTGAAAATAAATAAAACAAAAGGGCTGGGATGTAGTCCCCGTGTAAAAAGTCCTGAGTTCATTCCCCAGGGGAGAGAGAGGTGGGGGGGGGTGATGAGTAATGGAATGATTCACATTCACCCTTGGAGATGGTCTGAACAGCAAAGAAAATACTCACGAGTCCCTTCCCTTCTCCAGGCTCCCGTGTTCCTGGCTTTGAAATGAGCGAGCCAGACTGGATGACTTGGGATCACCCCTCGCAGCCAGAGTATCTTTCCTGTCGGCGACAGAATTTTATCATTCGTAAGAGCTTGAGCAGCGGCCGTGTTTGGGGCGCCAAGCGGTTAAGGGGCAGACCAGCCGCGGCTGGAGGGGGTGGCAGTGCGGCAGAGTGAGGTGCCCACGGCTCCTTCTGGCCGGACGCAAGCCGGAACGGGCCGAGGGGGGACGGTGGTCTGTACATCAGCCCACCGCAGTCCTGGGAGCGCAGGGGCAGCGGCCACCGAGTGTCCGCGGTGTAAAAGGAAGTCGTAAAACAGCCGAACAGAGCGGCAGTGAGAGAGGCAGCGAGAGTCCCGGCCCCAAGCACTAGAGCACCGGGCAGGCCAGGGCGCAGACCGCGCGGAGGGAGCAGCCTCCTTTCCGGGCAGGCCCGGAGGTCGATTGGGCCTGAATTCGAATTCCGCGCAGTTTACCCATCACAGACCGGCCCGCTTCCCACCCCCGGATGTTAGGGCTCAGGAAGCAAAGAAGCGAACCAGGGCGAAGGAAGCCGCCCCCCAACCCCGGCAGCGGCTCCACCCAGGGCTGAGAAGGTTCCTGGTCCCGGTGCAGGATTTCCTGGGCTGAGATAAGGAAGGGAGCTTTGCTGGGTAGGACGCGCACAGGGTGTCTTGCCGCCTGCTGCTTTCAACTGCTGAGGACGAGTCTCGTCTCCACTGGGGGCTCTGTTACTTTCAACAGCCTTCTTCTTCTTCTTTTTTTTTTAAATTGAATTCTTTATTGGTACATTTTTTTTCTTTTTTGAGACAGGGTCTCGCTTTGTCGTTTAGGCTGGCTCTGAGCTCACTATGTAGCCCAGGCAAGCCTCGAACTCAGCAATCCTCCTGCCTCTGCCTCCCGAGTGCTGGGATGACAGGCGTGAGCCACCACGCAGGGCACTGTGGTATGTGGTATTGATGGCTGGTGGGCGTGAGTCTCCAAGCCCAGCATTGTATGTGGTTACCGGGGATCGAACTTAGGACCTTGAGCTTGCGAGGCAGGCGCCGGAACCACTGAGCTAACCCTCCGGCCCAGTTTTTACTTTTTTGAAGTTAATTGTATTGGTATATTTTAGATACACATAACGATAACATCCAGCATGGGGAATTCCAACCTGCACAGGATATTCCCCTTCTTGCGTTCCACACTTGCACGGACCCTCGCCAGCTCTGCCCGCCTAACAGCTCAGAGAAGCAAGACTGGTGTTCCTGTCCCCTTTCCCGAATGACTGAGATGCACACAACACGGGGCTGCTGACTCACTGGTCCACACTCAGTTGTTTAAAAAAATTAAGTTAATTGGTACATTTTAGGAATACTTTATCACCACATTCATCATTGAGAATTTGTGCCTGTGCGTGACGGTACTGATTCTCATTTCTTCCCATTCACTTGACTTTCTATCTACCATTTCACCTGAGTTTTGTGTATTAGTCTAATTGTGCATCAGAGACCCTTTGCAGGAGGAGACACAAAAATAAATTGTATGTGGTTTTCACTGTAAAGAAGCCTCGTCTCTAAGATTAAAGGAGATGAACAAGCAACTCCTTTCTACCTTATTTGCTGAACATAAGAGATATGGAAGCATAGAGCAGTGATCTTAGGACAACTTTTTGTTCTCAGTGATCTAACAATTCCCTCCCTCCCTTCTTCTTTCTTTTCTTTACATTTTCCTTCCCTCCTTTTCTCTTTTTTTTTTCTTTTGCTGAGGATTGAACTCAAGACCTTTACACTTTCCCAGCCATTTTTACAGTCTTACTAACTTGTTAAATTGCCCGGGTTGAGCTTAAACTTGCAATCCTTCTGCTTCCGCCTCCCATGGTGCACAGATGACTGACCTGTGTCGCTACGTTCAGCTGGGTTTGGCAATTCCTGAAGACACCGTGGTGATCACAACTGGAGGAGTGCAGGGCGCCCAATGAAGGGAGGACCAGGACACCGCTAATTATTCTGCAAGAACAAGACGGCCTTTCACAATAAAGGCACCTCCAGTGCCTCGTGTCAGAAATGTCCAGATTGAGAAAGGCTGGCAGAGAGCACTATGGGGAAAGAAGCTTGTGCTACCCAGTTTGGAGATGGAGGAAGACTTTAAGGGAGATGTCTAGAAGCCGGTGATGGTTGAAGTGGTCACGAAGACCTGAGAAGACATTGTCTTGAGTATCCGAGAGTGAGACCCAGTGGGGCGGGAGGAACGAGCACTAGTTTGTTGTATTTGTGATCCTTGGTTCACCTCAAACTGGAGCTGGTTGGTCACTGGGGGCCCAGGTATCCTTGGTGAGGTTTTAGGCCTTTGAGGAAGGATAGTTTTTGGTGGGTTTTCATCAAGGGATTGGCATGGTTAGTTCATGTACTCATAGTTTGCTATCTTAGCGTTGAAGAGAGGATTTTATACTTCATCTGGGATATGAATTAAAATGCAGATCACACACACACACACACACACACGAAGTCCTGAGACAGGTGTGTGCAGTGCAGAGGGGATAGAGTCTAGAAACCTTATTGTTGGAAGCACTTTGCAATTCTGATGCAGGTAGCCCAAGTCTTTGCTGTATACAGGATATTTGTGATGCTCATAAGATTATAATCCAAGGAAAATGAAAGGGAATTCTGGAAAGAAAAGCGTAGACAGAGTTATCCCTTTCTTTGCCACAGCCCACGTGGTGAAACCCTGAGCTGGGTATTTCTAAAGAGGCTGGAGAAAGTCCCCCAGAAGCACAGGGGCTGCTCCTCAGGAGACGAACGCTTCTGTGGTCTGAACCCTCTTTCTTGGTAGCCTCTGGGCAGCCCAACTGCTTCTACAAAGCCTGGCAAACTCCTCTGTCCAAAAGCCTTGATGGAACAACAGGACTGCTTCCTGTTCCCGGAGAGGATCGTCCTTAGGCTTCCCTTTCTCTCTTCCCCAAAGTTGGCTACTCCTATGTCCTGTCACAGAAAACTGTGCACCGAGGTCTCAGACTTCCGTCGTGTCAGTCACGGGGGAGGAGGCCTTCCGAGTGCGCGTGCTGGCTCCCGTTGCTCTCCTTTCAAATTGAACTCGCGGTGGACTTGGGGACTGATTTGCGACCCCATACTCCTTACCGCACTGGCTTGGGTTATCAGGAGTGGAAATTACTATGCAGACTCTGCACTGTGCAATTCATGCTCAGAATTAGGGAAAAGTTTTGCACTGAAGTCAGTCTCTGTGCCCGCTGCCCGTGACCCTCTTCACATGGAAATAGATGAACATCCACAGTCCAAGGTCAGTGGCTTTGCTGACAGATGTTGCTCCAGGAGATATTTTTTTTTTAAAAAAAGAAGTTTTCTATAGTTGTCCTGGTAATTTGATAGCGGTGTTAACTATTACCCCAAGTTGTCTCGTCTTGGGAGGATTTTTTAAAAATAGAATAAAAAGAAAGAATAGTAAAGATCGGAAGACTGAACACTAAGATCTAACTAATGAGACTCACAGAGGTTTGGATGACTGACCCATGGCCACAAAGAGGAAAGAAAATTCAAACCCAAGTTTCCTGACTTTCGGTTCATGACTGTTTTCATTGCACAACCGAAGTAGAGAGTCAGAAATGTTAATTTCACTGTGGAAGTGCTCCAAAACCGTACGCTGTGAGCCTAGAAAACAGGGTCAAGTCTCATCAGTGCTGCAAAGAAAGTTTTCCAAACTAAGCCGAACCTAGAAAATAAATAGCAAGAAGGAAATCGGGGGAGAGAAGTGCCCCCGAGAGTCCCCGGTCCATCAAACTGAAAGTCCTCCAAAGTTAGCAGTGACAGATTTACTGACTGGGTCCGAGTAGGTGCCCTGCCTTCTACCCCGATGCCAGAAACATGATGTTCTCATTATGTGGCCGTGCACTCTCTTGGGATCATTGGTTTTACCAAGTTCCACATTGCTTCCACAAGACAATAATGCCTTTCTCCTCGTCGTTGACTTAAGTAAACAAGAAAGAGACAGCTCTTTGCTGTGTCCTTTATAAAAGGAGACTTTAAAATGTTTGTCTAAAGAAAGCAAGCAAAGATCAGTTCTCCATCTTGTTCCATAAGATAAATTCACAAAATAAACAGCTCTATTTTGAATTTAGTTCAGCTGGACAAATTATGATGTTTCCCACCACCCACCCAAATCATAGACATCAAAGACTTTTGAAGTGGATCAAACGCTTTCAGAAGGTTCTGTGAGCTGATCCTACACTCAGTGTATCAGTGCAGAGGCCTATGGGAAGGCAGTTTCATGTTTTTTCTTTTTCTGGCACAATGATCATTGCAAAACCTAAGGGTTTATATGGAGTGAGTAAATACTCTTTATGAGCTACAGAAAGTAAGTCCATCATCTGAATGCAATGTTCCCCCAGGAGTGTGTGGATAAGCTTGAGGTCAGAAATTGGTTCTAGTCCAAGATTCCATCATTTTCCAATAAATGGCCCAGGGCAAGTTTCTGAACCTTTTCATTTGCGTAACAGGACTGTCTATGGCCATACCACCCTGAACATACTGAGCTCATGTGTATAACAGGACTATTTCTGGTATCTAACTCTTGTATTAATTGCATTAAATCAAATCATAAATATATAAAGCTGTACAACATAAAGTAAGTACTCAATAAATATTTATTTGTCTTATGAGGTAGACCCATGGCTCTACATGGTGTCTACCATTCAAGGAATACTGAACAAGTGCCAATAACAACTGAAGGGTTATAATGGCATTATAATTATAAAAATATATGTCACATGTAATCACATATCATGCGTTATACTGTATAACATCCTATGTTATGATTTAGTTGTTAAAATTATAAAAATATTGTAATTATCACTAAATATCTGAATGTTTATAATAAGGTACTTGAATAATTATCCAAGTTTTCAAGTTTGTATTTGGTTTCGATGTAAAGTCACTCTTTCGCTATTCATTCATTTATATATGAAAGACCGACATGTCTTTAAAGGTATTCTAGGGGATTTCGGAGTCAGTACAAGTATGGTAAACCCTATTATGGAGGCTCCTTTGAATCATGTGAGGCTCAGAACATTGCATTTCTAAAGGACTTTATTTCTGTGTGTGTGTGTAAATATTAATTTACGGGAGAACACAAAACTGCTCCTTGGTAAGGCAAAGGCTGTTTTTCCATCTATGAAAAAAGGAAGTCATAGCTTTCTATATGCACCATTTTGCAGGAGCAATAGCCTCAGGTAGTGAGAAATAAGTGGAGAAATAGTTTCCTTACCAGAAAACATCTATGGGATGCTTTTTACACCTCTGGCACTGTGCAAAAAGAATTGTATTGTTACATTTTTTTGGAAAGAGTTTTAAGCTGAACATAGACTAAATACATTCTTCAAACATAGTCAGTACAAGTACAGGCTCAAATTGGAGTTCTTAACATATTTCATTGTTCTGGGCAGAAATTTAGCAATCTCAAATCGCATGTATATCAGCTGTTGTGCATGTGTGTTTACAGCCTAAAGTGAATTACAAAGTCATTCATAATTTCAGTGGAAAATTCACCTGTGAGCCCATAGCAGCATTAACAGTCTGGGCGATAATTCATAAATGAATGGTCACTTTCTTTTGCATTCGCCTCTGCACTGGAGAAATGAATAACTATGCTAATGAAATTAAATGTGTGTCCTCTCCTCCATACTGTCTCTTGGTCTTGGCCCCTCTAGTTTTGCCCATGCCACCAGCTATGATCATCTAGAATATAAAAGCTCCTCTCCCTCGCTTACCTCCTCACATGAAACTCATTGCCAAGTGTTGTAGCCAGGGTCTGCAAGGGCATAGGTTTCATACAAGACACCTGATTTATAGGATTACTTTATGATATTCACTCAAAAAGTCAAATGCAGTCAAGTGCAAGAGACCTGTCCATATGCTAGAAATCTGAAGAATCCAGCCAAGGGCCTGGAGCCCAAGGAGATGTCCTCCACGAGTCCAGGTAAGGGCCTGGGGCCCATGGCGATGTCTCGTGCAGGTACCTATCAGAGATCTGCACTGGAAAGGCCCAAAGGCAGTGGTAAAAGCTAGAAAGCCTGCGCTGGCTGGCAGGGTAAAGGGTCTGTGCCAGCAGGCTGAGGGATCCGCACTGGAGCCAGCAAGTGGTGCTCAAGGCAAAGGCCAGAGCTCCTCTGATGAGGACAGCAGCCATTCCAGGGGCAGCAAAGAGCTGAGCAGCTCTGAAGACAAGAACAGCCACGTTCGAGTCAGGAAAACCACCCCTGGCAAAAATTCTCCATGAAAACCAACAATAAGTGATCTTTCCCTCCAGTTCTCTTTTTATGACATTGACCACAATCTTTAGGTGGGTTTTCCATGCCCGGAACCACCCTGGCTCAGTCCAACTGGACATTCCACATTGTCCTCCACACCAAGCTTTGCTGATTCTACCCATTGGAGTAATAAGGCACTGAGAGGATTATGACATCTTGTTCAGTATATACTTTTCTTTTTTTTTTTGAGACAGGGTCTCACTTTGCAGTTCAGGTTGGCCCTCAGCTCACTATGTAACTCAGGCAAGCCTAGAACTCAGCAATCCTCCTGTCTCTGCCTCCCGAGGGCTGGGATTACAGGCGTGAGCCACCATGCCCGGCTATGACATCTTGTTCAAAACTACATCACTCTCAGAAGGAAGCCCAAATTCATCAATGAGGCAGTGACCTGACTATAAACCAGTTTCAGTCTTATTTGAGCTTCTGTCTGTCTGTTCTTTTTTTTTTATCTTTTTTGGCACCAGGGATTGAACTCGGGACCTTGTGCTTGCAAGGCAGGTACCAAAACCACTGAGCTCTCCTTCTGTTCTGTGCTCTCTGAAATCCAGCTGAAAAACTTACTCAACGCTCTTGACAGAAGGCTTGGGCTTTTCAAAGCTCTTTTGGATACAGGCTGTTCATTCCAACAAACAAAATCCTCTCTTGCTCCTTACTTACAGTGTCTACCGTGGAATTCCTACCCCTTCCCCTGACCCCCACACACCTGGACCAGAACGGATTACTTCTCCCTGGACTTCTCTAACTCGATTATCCTCTCTGGGTTCCCTGCCTTGGTGTCTTCATGGTCTAGACTGTGAGGTCCCTGAGAGGAGAGGCCTTGCTTTCTCCGGTGCTTTGCATCTGCTCAGCTATAACTCGGAGCAAGTTCCTGACCTCTAGAAGGAGCACAATAACTAACTGGCAGAACTGAAATGCTCCTGAGGGAAGAGGAAGGGCAGGTGAGCCGCCTGATGGCCTCCAGCCGTAGTGTCTTCCTGTCTTCCACAGGCTCTACGGGTACCAGCCCTTGTCTGTCCTAACCCCAAACCTACCCCAAACTGCTCAGTAACACAGCTTTCTCCCAGCGCTCAAGGACAGAACACAGTTTAATCACTAGGCCTCTTCTCAGAGAACTAGAGCTGCCTGTAGAGTAGTAAGTCCCCTTTGCTCATAGTATTTTCCCAAAGCTGATCCCAGACAGAGCACACCACCTTGCAGGTAAGAAAAGGAGACCGAAGAAACCGAAGCCAAGTTGGGAGCTTGGACGTAATCTAGTGAAAGCCAGCAGACCACCGGTCCTATGGCCCAACACAGAACAAACCACCCACTGTGAGGCCTTCGTGGTGAGTCTTGGGAAGTTACTTAACGCTGCGGCCTTTCAAGGCCTCCTTCCTCAGTGGATTGAAATCCATACTCCTGAGATGCTGTCTGTGTGATTCATAATCTATGTGCTCTTTCCTGTTTGTGCTGAGTACACTGTATGTCGTGGGGGTCCACACGGCATGAAGGAACTGGCTTTGGAGTTAACACTTGGCGACAAGCCCATCCTCTGCATCTCCACTTCTTTTGGCTTAAAATAGAAATGACGAAATTGCCTGTTGTGAAAATACACTCGGTGTCTCTCCACCAGCTCCAATCATGGCGCTCTTGGTCTCTGGCTAAGTATCATCTTTGTTACCTGGGGGAAGGCTGACTCCGTGGCCCTGTCTCAAGCCTGTCATTTTAGTGCTGTAGCTACATGGCTGCAGGTCAGAAAGCATTTTCCACTCTGTGAATAGCGAAGACAGACAAGCTAACTGACTTGTACGGGGATGCCAGAGATGATTAGTTTTAAGGAAGTTGACATCTTGCAAGCTGATTTCCAATCCCCAGCTCCAGACCAAAGCTATGGCTGATTAGGAGCGGACCGGTGTCACATAATATTTGTATAGTTTCATGGACGGGATGAGGGGTATATGTCACCAGGGGCTAAGGGAATTGCTCCTGTAAACAGGATTGAAATTCTCTTATATCAGGCCTTCCCAGAGGGCTGGGATTATAAGCATGTGCCACCATGCCCGACTGACAATACTGCTTGTTGAAGTGAGAGCTGATTTATTCAGTCCTCCTGCAAGTCTGCTGCATCATTTTGCTCATGTGAGCCAACTTGGTTATGTTAATGCTATCTTTTAAAGGTACTCAGAACAGAAGGGGGAAGAGGATATGGGGCCGCCATAAGTGTCTACAAGATCTATGTTATTTTTCTCTGCTCTCTGTCTCTGATGAGGTTCCAGTATTTGGAAACTGACCGGTAATAAAATACATTTTTATCCAAGGGATATCCACTGTTCTTGTTACTCTCAGATACTGTAGTTGACGTCTTAGACCTCAGAGTTGGAGGGAGAGAAGAAGGAGGCGAGGAGGAATGATGGTTTGACCTACTGTTCAAAATGAACACGCACGCACACGCCACTTTCCAAATTGTCCATGATTTCAGAACGGAAGTGCAGACACACCCTCAAAAGGACCATTAGATAGGAGAGAAATTGGGAGAGCTGCCCTATTCTGATTGGTCAGTGATTCTGGAGATGAAAGGCGTGTGGTGATTGGACAGAGGGCTGAGGGGAAAGTGGCGTCTTCTGAGCTATTGGAAATGAGCCAACTCAACCACATGAGCAAAAGCAAACTGAAAGTAAATATGGGCGAATAATCGAATGCACATGTGGGGGGGAATCCTCTTCAGAAAATGCCAAGTTTACGGTTCTCCAAAGACACATTTCCAGGGCCTTCAACAGGGTACGCTCGCTAGCAAAGTCAAAATGTTCCCTCTCCAATCTGCAGCCTGGGCCTCCGGCTTCCACTGGAGGGAAACAGGCGAATGATCTCTCCGTCCTGGAATCCACCGTCCTCCCCGCCTCCTTTCAGGTCCACACTCGCTCTCCCTCCAGCTAATCACGTTATCTTGTTTCTAAGGAAAATGATTATTCTCTTCTTAACCCGAGAATTCCCTCTATCCCATTAATTTCCCACCTCTGGCTGGTGACGCCCTAGGTAGTCTCAGTCCCTTGAAGATGAGATTTTTTTTTTCCAGGACACCATCATTTCCTTGTATTCTCTGATGCAAAGCAGTGATAGAAAGCACTTCTCAGGCTTTACAGAGAAGGCCTATGGGGGTGCCAAACAGCTCCTTCACCAGGAACCCTTCTCTCCCTCCTGCCCCTCTCACCCCCTGACACCTTCCAAATCCCACACCTCCAGGCGGATAGAAAGAAATCTTACGTGGGAATTAGTCACCGCAGGTCCAGATATTGCAGAAGCATTATATCATAACGGGAGCTTTAGACAGGGCAAACTTGGGAAATGAATGCCTGGATAGGGTCATAAACGAGCCAAAGAAAGGAAGGTATTCTTTTCTAAATACATGCTCTTCTTTAAAAAAAAATATATATATATAGCTTACATTCTATGACTACAGGAAGATACAGCAGCATTGAAAGGATTTCCTCTCACCAAATTGTCTCCGGTCCCTTAATTGTATTAAGCCTCGCTGGGTAGTTTGTTTACGGTCCCTAGTGCAGGGTTCTGTCTCCCTCTGGCTGGCTGGGCTGGCAGCTGTCTTAGTCCCGCTGTGGCCGAGAAAGGTAAGGATCTTTTCCTCGCTCTGCTCTACGAAGGTCTGGGGAGAAACGCAGAGTGCTGACTGGGGATGGAGACGGGAACTATCGATACCATTTATGCATTTGAAGCTCTCAGAAAAGTTCTGCAAACTGAAAAGCAACTCCTGAGAGCCCCGTGCTTCAAGAAAAAGTGCCAGTGAGATGTCCTGTCCCTGTTGGAAAGAGAGGTTTGGGCAGAAAGTAGGCTGGATGTATTATGGATGACATTTTGCTGTTGGGGACAGGTGTCCCTGTCGGGATCCCCGACACGTTTAATCCCTCCCAGGAACGGGGTGCAAAGAAGAATAAACACTCCCAGGCGTTAGGCAGTGATGGCCAGGAACCCTCTCTGAGTTTCCACTCGAAGATACGAACCCTCTCAAAGCTGTGTGTGACAGTGCTTACCACGAAAGGTGGCCAAGCCGCCCATACCGTCTCCGTCCATCCCAAAGCTTCCTGGTTCATTGAATTCCCCAATGAGAACTGATTATTCGCTTGGAGTCCCGGAGATGTGTGTTTGCATATCTAAGCAGATGGGCTCTGGCGGCACAGTTGGTGTAGATGGGGGAGGGTTGGGCGAAGGGGTCAGCTGGAGCCAGAGAAGGAGTCAGAAGTGCCTGCGGACCTGCCCGCCGCCCGGGCACGGCCAGCGTCGCTGCGATTCAGCACGGACTGAGCCGGGGACTC
>PVIC010010262.1:0-24790 GCA_004025085.1 Thryonomys swinderianus | reverse complement strand
CCGCTGTTACCACAGCGGCCGGGAGCGTTAGGGAGTCACGGAGCAGGTGAGTTGCTGGAGAAGCTCCCAGCTCTCAGCCAGCCGCCGAGGGGACCTGACAGTTCGGAGAGGGAGGCCGGCGGATCTCTTCCGGCAGGCCTTACATTAGGAGGAGTCGAACCGCGTGTGGAATTTCAGGCCGGGTGACGGATAACTCGGCCACGAAGTGTAGGAATGAACTCCTAGATTACCTCCCATTTTTTTTTTTTCCCCCTCAAAGGATGATCGGTTGTGCCATGTATTTCAAGTACTTTAAAATCTCAAATAGCTTTTCTGTAAGACAACATAAGCCTCTAAAGCCACTTACAGTGGTGGGAAATAGACTTCTTTAATTTTTTTTTTTAATTTTTTAGTAGAACCCGGGGAACCAAACCCACGGCCCCCAAACATCACCGGCCTCCCTGCCGGCCAGACCTTCGTGTCAAATTGCACGTTCAGTGTTTTAACATACTTTGCTCCTTGACGCGGGACACCCAGAGGCAGGCGTAGGTGGGAACCGTGTCACAGGCCTAGGGACCCAGGATCTCTGTTTAACATGTGTGCGCATATTAATGGCAGGGATTCAAGCTTCGCTTTCCTTTCTGCCTGTGTGATCTTTCTCAGGTGACCGAACCTCTCTGAGCTGTGATTTCCTCCCTTATAATCTAGTGAAAAATGAATGTCAGCGAATGCAGTACTTCTTATCCTAGAAGCCGGGGGTGATGTGAACGATGCTGACGAGAGAATTCCCATCAGGGCTGCCAGAGTGAGCACCCCGTGGCCATTTTGTTTAAGTGAAGCTTGCTGGCTTTCCGGGCAACCACAGACAGTAACATCTGGCATCCTCCGCCGGGGTGGCCGATAAGCTCCAGACCCCCTCGCAGACCAGACCCAGGAATGTGGCTCTCGGCCGAGATGGAGGCTGATTTCAGCTGCCCTGACGTCACGCTGGGTCCGCGCCTGGGGGAGCGTGCGCCCCAGGCCTGTCCCCTCCCTCGGCGGGGCCTGTGCCGCCCACTCCGGGATCCTCTCAAGAAAAGGCCTGACGGGCGGGAGGAAGATCTGGAGGTTGACTGGAGGGAAAAACGAGTCATTCAAGGCAGCCTGCCTCATCAGCGCCGCGAGAGAAAGAAATCAAAGTAAAAGCTGGCCCCGTCTCTGGGGACGCTGTAGCCATGGTCCTGGCTCACTCGTCTCCGACCGGGGCCGGGGCAGCCAGAGCTCAGGATCTGCTGGCGAGGGAAAGAGCGAGGGGAAGGAGGACGGGGAGGGCGGAGCGGAGGGAGGGATGGGCCGGGCGGCGCGGTGAAGCCCGGCTGCGGCCGGGCCGGGGCTGAGGCGCTCGGGAGAGGAGACCTCCAGCGCTCGGAACCGAGCCTGCCGCGCAGTCTTTCTCTCTCGGTGTGTTTTTCTTTCCCTCAGAGCGGATCCCTGGCTGATCTGTCGCTTCTCCGGACCGCACGGCTGGGACAGCCTCTCTGCCCCCCTGAAGTCAGAGGAAGACTCGCCGCTGCCTGTCTCTGCCCGTCCGTCCTTCCGAGCGCCGCGGCCGCCGTGGGAATGGAGAGCCTCCCTCCAAGGTACCGTGCGTCGCCGGAGGGCTGAGCTTTTCGCGGTTCACACAGCGGCAGCTCGGGGAAGAAGTGCGTTTTTAGTCCCCAGAAAGGATATCAAATGTCCTCTGACCCCTCGAGCGAAACGTATAGCCTTGTCGAACGGCAGTGACTTAATGAGGTGATTAGATCTGCACACAAGCGGGCGGCTCTGGCAGTGCCAGTGAGCGCTCCAGGAGCGGTATTTCGACCCAGCAGGGCTGCCAAGAACCGGTGGGATTTGATTTGGGTTCACATTCATTTTCAGTGGGTGCTTGACACAGTCAGCAGATTAATTTCATTAAAATCACCCCCGGGGGTCTTCCTGTAGACGCTGGGTCGCTAGGACTGTTCGACTGTTCGGGGATGACATGGCGATTTAATATATGTGAAAAAGACTTTACTGATTTCTCAGAGGAGCCTTTTAGCCAGATGCTTTCAATCTAGTCCCCCCCCCCAAAGTTTTCAGGTTCAAAATATTTAGAAAGGGGCAAGTTTTATACGTAAGGACATGAGGAAAGAATCAAGGTCTAGCGTGCCTGTTTGAACGCATCGCTGCACACAGAGTATCAAAATTCCTTGCTGAGTTTGGGACCGAGTTTGTAAAGTGGAAGCTAAAAGTCGATTTTTATTGTTAACGAGAAAGAAACGCGTACAAGAAGACCCCGTGAAGTTATTGGATTTTTTTTTCTTTGATTTTTTTTTTTTCCTTTTCAGATAGCTAGAGGGTGTTGCCACGTTTCTGGTAATAAATGCTTACCTTGTTGACTTTGTTTCCCTGAACTGCCCATGTGCCTTGCAGGGTGGGGGTGGGGCTGACAAGGTTCTGGGCACGACTGCACCGTGTTCCACAGTAAAGCAGCAAAGACCCGCCCGCTGGCAGCAGGTGATGGAGAGGAACATCACTTGCATGTTGGCTGCTGCTTTTGACGTGGATTCCGTGAGCCGTGAATGGGCGATGGTCTGGAAAGAATGCGTGTTATGCCCGGCAACACTGGCAGAGTTTAAATTGCTACGGGTTGTGGAACGAACAGTTTCTCTAATGTATTCTCATCCTCCTAAATGAGGCCAAATGGATTCGGAGTCAGGCTTTTCTGGGCTTAGAGGAGAGAGAAGTCCTGAAGAAAGTGCAGAGGCTTATGAAAAAGGGTGGCCTGCCAGAGAATATTAAAACGCGGAAACTCCTGCTTTTAATATCTTCTCTCTTTCGTTGAACAGCTTCTTCTTGCTTTTTTTTTTCTCAAGTGCAAAGGGAAGGCAACCGATTTGAAAAAAAGTGGAGCTGATTTGCACAGGCACGGACCGCCCTCGGAAGGGAGGCGCACCCCTCACTGCCACAGGCAGGGCCCGTTCCGCGCAGCCGGGGGACACCGTCTCCCGTCTTCTCCGCAGCCGCCACCCCGCCGAGGCTCTGGAGCTCTAGGCTGGGGAGCCAGCCGGGAAGAACCCTGCCAAGATGACTGAAGAGCCTGGAAAAGAGATCCCAGGAGTCCCAAAGCCTCCCACGCCAGTGCCAATGGAGAAAGTCTCCAAGAGCGAAGGGGCGGTCACCGCGGTGCCCCTGGTCAGCGAGGTCCAGCTGATGGCCGCGACGGGCGGCGCCGAGCTGTCCTGCTACCGCTGCGTCATCCCCTTTGCCGTCGTGGTGCTCATCACCGGGGTCGTGGTCACCGCCGTGGCGTACAGCTTCAACTCCCACGGCTCCATCATCTCCATCTTGGGCCTGGCCCTTCTGTCCTGCGGACTCTTCCTGTTGGCCTGCAGCGCCTTGTGCTGGAAGGTGAGACAAAGGAGCAAGAAATCCAAGCGCCGGGAGAGTCAGACGGCTCTGGTGGTCAGTCAGAGAAGCCTGTTTGCTTGAGACCGACGGGGACCGAATGGGCGAGGGGGCATGGAGAGCCCGATCGGCCCCGTCACCCAGCACCGGCTGGCGCAGGAGCTGCCTGGCTTTGGAGTAGACCAGAAAAACAGGGACGGGTGGAAGGGGCAGGCTGGATACAGTCCTCGCTGAGGAATGGCCTGTCTTCTTCAGTGTCTGTTTTGGGAATCCCTTCCTTAATGGCAAACTTACTCCTCAAGGCTCTTTACTAAGACAGGGGAAGCAGCTCTCTCTGACGGTCAACACATTGGGGGGGCAGAGGACAGGCGCAGCAGCAGGCTGTGCTGGCTTCGCTTAGAAAAGCAGCCGAGGAGTGATGAGAAGAGAAAGCGGTAGCCCTGGCACACAGATGCCCGCCTCCAAAAGAGATAACCCACGCTCTTCAAGAAGCTGTATTATAAAGACGTTCTGCCGGAGGGCTGCGTTGCTTCGGACTTCTCAGACACATCAGAAATTCTGTGCTACTATTTTTCCATAGGTTGGTTCCCTGGTTTATGTTTCACTTTCAGCGACTCATCACGGGTGGTACTTTATCTTAAAAATGAAACTAATATTTTTTTATATTGTAACAGTGGACAGTTTTAGGTGATTGTAATGATGGGTCAGAAGTAAAATAAAAATTAGAGCTAATAGATGATATAGGGGTTAAATTAATATTAAAATAATCATGTATAGCACTTTTGATGACTTTTATATAAAGGTTTAACATACATGGTATTCCAAATAATAAAAACTTACCGCTGCTGAAAATTTTTAAGTAGTTGATTCTGTTCGGTTATTTTTATGGCGGTCCCCAATTGTCTGTCTTCCCTGCTTTTGCTTGCAAAATAGTGATTTTTAGGTATTTTTTTTAAAGGACATGTTGCTTCCTCTTAATTAGGAGGTTTAAAAAATCTTTTCATTATTGCTGAAGAATAATATTATTATCCTCACTCTGTGCTATACCATTGTATGTAGGAGACGAATGACAAGAATCAGAAATTTTATAATGTTCTGCTGAGTGTGGGTTGCCTTATTGTCGAATTGGTCACTAGTTATCTGCTTAACACAGGTTTCTGAGCGCTCTCTATGCCAGGAATGGTGCAGTCTTGCTGGCTGCTGGTTCCAAGGGTTCACACACTGTGCAGATACGGTTACTGCGGGAAGTCTCCTGTGCGCAGTCAACTGTCCCACAATGAAGACTCCATCCCACAACTCCGACCAGAAGAATTCCTCAGTCAGACAGATCGACCACATTAAACCAGAGCAAGGAAAATAGGCACAAATTTAAAAAAAGAAGAAAAAAAAAAAAAAGAAGCCAAGTCTAGCACATTCCTTGAAAGGCATTCTACGAAAGATTTGGATGAAGGCATTTAAGTGAATGTGACAGGGACTGTAGCAGGGGAGTCCCTGGTGCACTTGTAGTTTTGATAGCTGGAAATGCCTCAGTGGTTTTGGACGTAGTCAAGGTTCCTTTCAGCCAATGACCATGAGTGGAACTGCGCCCACTGAACGCCCGGGGACAAGGCTCAGTTGACATAGCTCTTTCTGCCCCAAGAAAGTCAGTCTCCCCTCTGCTGTATGAGGAAATATCAGGCGAGGGTCAGTGTTTTGCAGCCCGCTCCAAACAGATGGGTCAGCTCTCACTCTCACTCTTGCTCCCAAAGCTCATACCGAGTTAGCCAGGCTCTCCCATTCCCGCGAGGACTCTGCTCTTCCTGCCTTCGTGTCTGCCCAGAGTTCTCTTTCCCCTCCCTATAAGACGATGCCATCCTTTCCGCTACCTCCACTCACCCTCGTCCAGCTTCGCGGCTCCAGTCGCCATGCCACTTCCTCCGGGAAGCCCCCCCCGGACCTAAGTCACTGCTCTATCACTGGTTATTAGCTCTTTATTCACTGATGATGCCACTCATTTTCCTCAGGTTGGCGGAATAATATTTCATCCCACTCCCAAAGCTCCTTAGAAACATGGAATGTCTTTTTTTGCTAACTCTGATGTGACATTTAGCATTATATCTAACAAGGAATGCCACAAGGCCCTAATGAGATGCTAAGCGAGCTTGAGAATGAAAAATCAGGGTGCCATTTGGTGCTGAAGAGCGAACCCGGGTCCTCTTCATACTTGTTAGGTAGGCACTCTACCACTGAGCTGAATCTTCAACCTCTAAAAATCTCGTGCTTGACCGAGAACTTCCCCAAATAGATCATCCCACTCCACCTGCCTAGGTCAAGATGAGTAGGTCTAGAGGAGTATTTCCTACCTTTGTACCTTCAGCGGGACCTCCTGTCCAAGTTCTTGAAAAGTAAATGCGTGAATTATTTCTGGCCACAAGGGGGCCTCATATTGCAATTTGAGTCTTGGATGAAATAACGTGGAGAGCCCTGCATTGTAGGACCAAAATGGGTTACTTTCTGGAGAGAGCAGAATCTCTCCCAGCTGTGAGGAAATGAAGGAATTCTCCCATTGTTCAACCCCCCTACCTTCTTTCCTAAATCAGTGGCCACCTCAGGATTCTTCCGGTATGTCAAGGACCACGGAGCCTCCTTCCACTCACATTCCAGGCTGTGCACCCCTGTAAGCTGCAGGGCACCAGGATGATCCTATGACAACTCCCAGGAGGAAAATAAACCAGACTTGAC
Source organism: Thryonomys swinderianus (assembly GCA_004025085.1). NCBI lineage: Eukaryota > Metazoa > Chordata > Mammalia > Rodentia > Thryonomyidae > Thryonomys > Thryonomys swinderianus. The sequence continues at coordinate 18,682 of PVIC010010262.1, read as the reverse complement.
TTATAATCACAGTTTCCCTATAACTTGTCCTCACTGGGCCAAGTCAAGCTTCACAAACGGGTCTGTCACACACAAACGGGTGTTAAATGTATACATAGACAGCACATATGCATAAATGTATTAAAAACATCAACAGATGGCTGAAGGCTGTGCTGTCCCCGTCTCGTTGTCTTTGTTTCTCGGGAATCTTGCTGAGCGAAGGTGCACAAGGAGGTCATGTGGCCTTTTCACTCAGTCACTCGGCGGGGGAGAGGAGAAAAAGAGAACAGAGAGGAGAAGGAACACGAAGTAGAGGAGGAAAAAGTTAAGGAGGAGGAAGATAAGTAGGCAGATGCTGGATAAATAGATTAATAGGTTCTCCACGAAGTCTTATGGTGCTGGAACCCCTTAGCTAATTCCCCGGCCCCGTCTTGAACTTTGACGATGTCACTGGAAATCTCAACTCTCCTATTAAACCACCCAGACGATCCTGAGAGGTTCAGCCTCATCCCTGAAGGAAGATTAGTTATAAAGAAATGATTTGGATTTTATAAACTCACAAGTACTACAAACTTGCAAAATCGCTTTTAATAATAACATATACTGTTGACTTTGGCTGCTTCCTCTACTGAGTGTCCCGACACGTAGTTAAACATCACGCTGCGCTCTGTTTGGACTAAGTGGGCTTTTATAGTCCCTTTGTTTAACTTTGATATTATCCACAGACTTTCTCGGCCCAAAATAACCTGGGGAAAGCTGCTGTCCCAAAGATGAATGCAAACCAGCTTCTAAATGTTGTCCCAATCTTCAGCACTTCCATATGTATTGGAGTCAACATAAAAACATACTATATTTATTGTGAAAATTCAGTCATGTGCCCTCAACAGAAAAAGAGCGATCTGAAGCAGGAAATCCTCCTCACTGCCCCACTTTTTCTTTCCCCCATGGGCTGCTCTTCGGAAAAGAAGACTATGGTATAAATCCACAGAGAAATAAAAGCAATCATTCCTTGGCGCCTGTCTTTGGAGCTTCCCAAAAGCCTGTGTTCCTATCACTTCAGGCCCAGTGAAGGAATTTCCGTGACTTGTTTAGTGATACTTGATTTTTATTCCTCCTTAATGATGTGCCTCCCATATCCTAGGCCTAGCAGTGTGTGTGTCTGTTCTGCTTCACAGCAAAAGAGATATAGCCCTAGGGCAGATTTGTTAACCAGCCATTATACTTATTTCAGATCCTTAGGCTTTGCTTACTCCAGTAACAGAAACACCAAAGACGGGTGGGGTTATAAACATCACAGATGTCTCGCCTACATTTCTGGTGGAGATAAAGTTGCCGGTAGATTCAGTGTTTGGCGAGAGCCTGCTCTCGAGTATACAGAGCCTTCATGCTATGGGCTCACACAGTGGACAGGACAAAGGTGCTTTCTGAGAACTGTTTATGGGGTGACTAACCCCAGTCAAAAAGATTTCACTCTCCTGACCTAATCACCGCCCAGAAACCCTACTGCCTAATACCATCACTTCAGGGTTAGATTTCAAGATACGAATTTTTGTTTGTTTGTTTTGATACTGGTGTCCAACTCAGAACCTTGTATTTGCCAGGTAGCCACTGTGCCACTGAGCTAAATACCCAGCTCTTGAGATATGAGTTTTGAGAAGATGTAAACATAAGTCTGTAGCATCCAGGATTTTTCCTAAATCTTTATTGGTATATTGTATATTCACATCATGATCACACTCAGTATTGGGAATTTGTACCAGTATATGACACAATATAATTCTCATTGTTTTCTCATTCCCCTACCTACCCACAATGCCCCACACCCTAAATATATAAGCTTTGTGTCCATTTTTCATTACCATCACATTTTTTCTTTAACCAGTTTTATGCTTAGTCATAAATCATTTCTGAATGTCTCTTTAATTAAGGTGTCCTTTCCTACTTTAAAAAAGTTCTTGTTTTATATCCCATACAGGTATACATTCTCAATGAGAATATAAACACAATGTATTCCTAAAATGTACCAATACATTGTTTATTCAGAAAACCCTCTGACTAAATTGCAGTGGACATAGAAAAAGTATACAGCTCACTGTATTTCTGCAAACTAACCTGTAGAACGAAGACCCAGATGAAGAAATGAAATATTGCCCGCACCCCAAAGCCCCCTCCAGGTACGGTGCCAAGCATTCCTCCCACAGGAGAACCTACCACCCAGTAGCACTAGGCTTTAACTGTGCATAAATGAAATAATATAGTATAGACTCTCTGTGTCTGGCCTCTGTCCTGTAATATTTATGACATCCTTGTTACTATATGCGGTTATGCGTGGTTCATTGCTTTGTAGAATTCCATCACTCAAGTACAGGATCATTTTCTCATCCTTCCTGCTATTGATGGGAAGTCTAAACTTTCTAGTTTCTTCTTCTTTTTTTTTTTTTTTGAGACAGGGTCTCTCTTTGTAGTTCAGGCTGGCCCTGAGCTCACTGTGTAGCCCAGGCAAGCCTCGAACTCAGCGATCCTCCTGCCTCTGCCTCCCAAGTGCTGGGATTACAGGCTGAGCCACCATGCCCGGCACTGTGGTATGTGGTACTGGTTGCTGGTGGGTGTGAATCGCCATGCCCAGCATTGTTGTCTGTGGGTACTAGGATCGAACTCAGGACCTTGCGCTTGTGAGGCAGGTGAGAGAACCACTGAGCTAAATCTCTGGCCCTAAATTTTCTAGTTTCTAACTGGCAAGGATAATGCTTTTGGGACCAGCTTCTGCTATGGGGCCTAAGGGTACCTGGTCCTTGGTACCTGCATACATGCCATATCATGAAGACATTCAAGGACCAAGGGAAAGGTCCACATGCAGATGACCTAACGCCCCCCAGTCAACAGCCTGAAATGAGCCAACACTACCAGCAACTACTTGGGTGAACTTGAAAGTAGATCTTCCTCTATAACATCTTCCACTGACACCTTGATGAATACTTATGAGGGGCCCTGGCCAGCCAGACCCCCCTAGCCAGGGCTGTTCTGTGACCTTCATGGGGCCTAAGTACTTTTGTCTTTGTGGACCCCTCCATCAATTAAGGACAAAAAATCCATCCCACTTATTGCAAGAATTTGTACTAGCACATACTGTGGGCCTCAGGCACCAGGATCCCTGCCTTAAATGGACCAAATGGCTCTGTACCCACATAAGTCAGCCCCACATTACAGACCCTCAGAAGTAGTGACATAATAAAATGATTGTTTAAAAACAGCTAATTAATTATAATTGGCTATGCAGAAACAGTAAACTAATATTTTACTGTTATGCAATTTCCTCTACAAGATTTTTTTCTTCTACATCATTTTTGATTTACATGTGCACATGATTCAGCTTGGTACAGAACTGGGCAGGGGATTCCTGGCTGAAAGGATAAGTGTATATTCAGCTGCCAGACAATTGCCAAACACAGTTGACTCAATTTTCTGTCCTACTAGGATGATTTAAAGAAAAATGAGTATCCTCCATCTTCACTGATGTTTAATATTTTCCACCTTTTTGATCTTTAAACATTCCACTGGGTGTGTAACATCTGCTATGAAAGGAACTGGTTGAGAAAGGGGATGAGACACAAAAATTTCGATTGCACAAGGACAGAGCAGAACTGAGATCAGAGAAGGAGCCAGAGTAGAAAAACAAGATTTACATCGGAGATTTCTGTCCAAGAAAGGGAGTGAAATAACTCCAGAATCTATAACATTCAGATTGATGCCCAGAGATTCAAACATTTGGGTTCGCCTTCCACAGCAACATCTCAGTGTATGACCACTGGGATTACTAAGGAAGAATATTATTATAACCAAGTAATTTTCTCACTCAGATCAGCTACTGTCTTTCTGAAGGTTTATGGCTCAATGATTAAAGTACTTGGATTTAACACTTAGCTTTAGCATTTTCTCCCCGTATGTCTCTGCTTAAGTCAATCTCTCCATGTCTCAGTGGCCTCATTAGCAAAATGGAAATCACAACAGTGTATCTCCCAGGGTTGCAGGAAGTAATAACTAAATTAATAGATAAAAAGGGTTTATTTCAATACCTGATACTCAATATATTAGGATATGAGCTACTTCAAGATCTATCTTGAAGCTGGCCTACGCTTTGAGTCAGTCTGTGTGACAGTACCACAGGGGCTATAAGAAAATTAGTTTATGCCGGGCGTGGTGGCTCACGCCTGTAATCCCAGCACTCGGGAGGCAGAGGCAGGAGGATTGCTGAGTTCGAGGCTTGCCTGGGCTACATAGTGAGTTCAGGGCCAGCCTGAACTACAAAGCGAGACTCTGTCTCAAAAAAAAAAAAAAAGAAAGAAAATTAGTTTATGTGGGACATTAATAAAAATTATTTTATGTTATGAGCAAAATGGAAAGACAGAGAAAAAAATGAGTTGACAGAGAAGTTCATTTCAGGCTAAGTCTGGCCAGAATCCATCTCTCCAAATCCATGAACGGTATCAATGCTCTGTTTTCCCCAATCAGAAGTCATATTGTGCATGTTGTATACAACTCTAGGTATCCCAAAAAATAGTTTTGGTGCCATCTCACTCCTTGACAGGAGGGCTGGTCTGTACTTACTTAGTTCTTTAGGTAGCATTTACATTCACTGCCTGACTAAAGCTCACCAGAAGCTCTAGGGAATGTCACCCTCATTTTCACATGGAGAGACTGAAGTTTGGTGAGGTTAACTGATTTCCTTTAAATCCAATAGTCCATGTGTGATAGAAATAAGCCTTGGACTTACCTTGAGCTCTATTGGCTGCAGGTCCTTCCTTCCATTCCCTCTTTCAGCTGCCTTGTTAAACCGGGCAGTGGTGGCTCCTGTAGGATGCCTACCCTTGGAGGCACGCCCTTCAGTTAGAGTCATGTAATTAAGGGCATTTCAACACGTCCTGACACTGCTTGGCTCTATAGCTGTGCTCTTTCTTCTTGGACTAGATATCTTGAAAAACTGTCGTGGTGAACTGAGACGTGTATCAATATCTAGACGTGTAGAGTTTTAATCATAGAAAAATTAACATGATCATGTGATGAGGGAGTGCGCTTGCTCACTGAGCAACTCTTGCTGCTTCTGAAGGTTGTTTTGTGGTTGTTTTAGGTTTTGTTCTTCAATAGTAGAAGCTGACATCACCCGGGAGTTTACTAAAGACCAGAACTCCTTGGTGCTGGCTTCAGAGATTCTGGGTTGGTAGGGTCAAAGTAGAACTCAGGATTCTATTAAGAAACAAACAAAATATCCTGGGAGTGCAAATTAATAACTGCAAGATGATAACATTTTATTTCTCAATTGATTTATAACGATGTGAGAGACTGAAAAATATGGTGTTGATAAAAGCAGACAACCCAGAGATTTAACGCTACAAGAATATTTATTTCTGAGTTCCCGATGTTTATGAGCACACACAAAGAGCCTTTGAAAGAATCAATATGCAATTACATTACGGGTGCTCTGTAGGAAAATGAACTGAACGAATCAGGCTGGGAGGTATTAATATTAACTTGGAAGAATGTGATCCATTATGTGAAAGGTCAAGTTTAACTAATACTTTCATCCAGTGTCATTTTTACACAGCAAGTTGAAAGGTTGTGTGTTTGCTTAAAAAAAGAAAAAGTATAAGCAAACACATGGTGGCTTGTTAAGAGTAGTTGCATCATTGAGGTGTTGCTTCCAGGAAAAGGAAGGGGGTGATTTTTGTTGAGAACCATCTATGACATTTGAGGCCTTATAATTAATTTTAAAATAATGTGGGCTGATAGGGGAAGAGCTCCTTGAAAGGATATTCTGTGTGACAATCTTGCAAACCTATCTGGTATGAGCTGCATGAGGGAATCTGACTCAGCTTTGCCCCCTTCTCACGCTGAGTTCTTTTCCATTCCTTCTCTCATTTTCTCAGTATTTGCTAACACGTGCAATGGACAAGCACATTAAGGTCACAGGAACTGGAATTACTAACGATGTGCATTGCAGTTGAATTAGGATGAGCCTAGCTGAGACAGTTCAGGGAGAAACATTCTATAGAAACAGTACAAATCTACAGAGCCAATTTCCCCATCTGAGAATTAACCACATCAATTTGGATTCCAGCACCTCTGCTGTCGAGATAGAACAGGAACGAAGTGTCTATGGTAATCTGGAATAAATACTTATCAGAGTCAAGCATAAAAAGAATGGGAGTACAACCTTCTCCCTCTTGGTTTCTCCATCTTTTCTGATCTGATTAGAAATTTTTATGGACCGTAACTTTATGTGTATTTTAATATTATTGCACTAGTTGTAGAACAGCATCCACACGTCTGTGAATCAGTAATAACTGAGACTATTCCCTGTCCACTCACTCAGGAGGCAGCCACATCTAAAGATAACTCTTTGCCTGTGAACCCTGCAGTAGGCTCAGGATAGATCACCCGGCGGGAGGGGATTTGGCAAAACCCTTTGTGTTGTGTTAAGATGGGATGGATCTTCCAACCCTGGTTGGTGTATATCCGACACCCGTTGCTCTCAGATTCTCAAGCATTTGGATGGGAAGTATGGGCCATGTCAAAAACAATAAGATAATCGTAAATGTGTTCTAGAATGTATGACAATACTGCGAAATAGTAAATATTCAAAGGGAAATGGGGTTTAGGGATAAATAATGAGGGTAAAGAAAAAAGTGATAAAAAAAGGAAATAAAGCTTGTGTATATAGGGGCAGGGGTGTTGTAGGGTGGGTAGGGGGAAGGGAAAAATGAGAATTCAGTTGTGTCATATACTGGTACAAATTCTCAATGTGGAGCATAATTGTGATGTTTATATATAATGTATCATTAAATTAAATTAATTTTAAAAACCAAGATTATACTTTTGCCCCTTCTCAGCCTCCTATTGAAAAATAAAAAAAACCAAAAAGGTGATTTTCCATTTCAAGTTCAAATACAGAATGGACTGCTTTTTCATGCTTGACTAGGCTACTTGGTGAATGTTTGAATATTGGTGTTCGACCATAATTCAGTTGTATTAACCCAGAAAGATAAATGGGAATGAGGCGAGAATAGGGCCAGAAAAGCTAAGTTTGGCAAAGGCACAGCCATTACCTTGTGTATTTCCAGCTCCCAGCACTTGAACAGAACACATTGCCTTTCTGCACAGAGTGCCTAGTTCAGAGAGGAGAGGTTTGTGGAGACGGGATTCACGTTGCTACACTTCTCTGCAAGGAGGCTCTATAATAAAAGTGCTTGCATCAGAGGAAGGCTGACAACACATTTTAGCCCTTTCACAGTTCTAACTTAATCGTGGCAGGAAGCTTTTCAGCCAGTGGAAGAACAAGTTGCGTCACTGGGAACATCTGACTGCGGGATCCAGTGTCAATCACTCCGCCTAAGGTCATTAAAAAAAAAAATCCTAGGGTGTCCCTTTACAACATGAAGTCTTTGCCCAAGTGACAAATAAGACAAGACACATAGCATGAGGAATAATTGAGCAGGTGGTTTAAAAAAGTCCTTTTCCTGAGCAAAATGAGGAGAACAGGTAGCGGTTATAAATCCAGGCTGTGACCCATCTTTCTTCACTGTCGGAGTTCTAAGCAGTCAAATGATTCTTTTATTTATTTTGCCCTTCTTGGCTGTGCAGGAGTCTCTTTGGCCCCAAGAAATCTTCTGTCTGAGTCGTTAGACAAGCTTTAGAGAAAGCAAACACATCAGGTGAATTTCCAAGAGCAGTTTTCGAGGGCAACCTGCCAGTGACTGGTACTGTAGAGAATTGCCCACAGAGCAGAATATTTAGGACTTGGTTTGTACAGGACAAGCTCGGGATATCAAATAGCAAATCCACCTGCTCGTTTGACTTGGGGAATTCCCTGGTTGATTTGCTAGTGCCAAAACACCTGTGAAGCGAGACTTGAGTGTCACATTTTCACATGGGGATTTAAATGTGCCTTTGGAGCTTGTTTTCCTTCCAGGCCAACAGCAATATAGTTTGAGTCTCAAGTAAAGAACCAGGGTGCCACTTGCAGTGGTCCAACAAGTTGGCTTGTTCATGCACTGGGAAATACTGAGTACCAGAAAGATCCCAGTTCCCTGAATTGGTAGTTACTAATACACACTTTTCTGATAGATGGAAGGGGAGGGAGGGTTCACAGATAAACTAATACAGTGACTTTCACAAATAAGTCCTCATTTAATTTCTAGCCCCGTAGTGGTGTTTGAAGTCCCCGGTGAAAATAAAACCCTTAGACTTGGAACTTGCAGCTCCCATGGTGTATTTTTAAATAGTTACGAAAGGAGTCTGAGCATTCAGTCTGGCAAAGTCCAAGATTCCTGGGCTCTTCGGCTGGTACTTGAGAAGTCCCCGGCAGGTAGACACCAGTGTCTTTAGGTGAGGTCAGAAAAAGATAATGATGGAAGTGGGGTGACAGGGAAGGCAGATACAACAGAGGATACAATTAAGTGACTCCTAAATACTAAAACAGACAAGTTAGCCATATGGAATTATTTGGAGGCAGAAATGGCTAACAAAATAGTATTTTTAAAAGAAAAAAATGTATTAAAATTTCATAACATATACCTATAAGAAGAAAACATTATTATGAACCCACATGAATATTGCTGGCTTCAGCAGTTATTAACTTCTGGCCAGTCTTGGTCTGATTTTTACTTTACCCAAAACTCCTACTTACCAGCGCATGATTTGAAAGTAAATCGCAACTCAAATTAAACAGATTATTTAAAAGGTAGCTTTTACGAGATTTATGACTCGATTGTAAGTTCGTAAAATTAAACTCTGCATCCAGGAGCTCGTTAGGCTCAGTCATGTGAATAGATAGCTGGAAAAAAAAAAAGATTAAGCTGCTGCTGAGTTTTCATACTGAAAAATCAGTCTCTTATTCATTTGATGAAATAGTTCTTGGTGGTGCTGACAAGGGTGAGGAAGGGGGTTAGGCGCAGATACGCAGCAGACCTGTTGTCTCGCAGGGGGAAATGCTGTGAGGCAACAAGCTCAGAGTGGAGACAGCTAAATGCAGAAGGACGTTGACCCCAGGAGAGGTTGCAAAAGGCAGCGTGCAGTTACAGGGGTACCCAGGAGCGCAGAGATCAGAAAGCCTCTGCCGAAGCCTACGGTTACCACCACGTGAACCACAGCCAAGGCTGCGCTTTGATCTTCACCCTTCAGGCCGGATCATTAATCTCCCCTGAGGGCTGCCCTTTTCCTTCTGACACACCCAATCCAGAATCTCAGAAGAGCAAAGAAGGCAGGGCGTGACCACCCAGATACTCTCACGGCCCAAGGCCATTCTGCGGCTCTTCTGTACTTTCTCACCTAGGTAAAGCAGAAGGTATTGGAAACACGCACAAAAAAGAACCAGTTTTCCACATATTTAGTATTTACAAGTACAGATTTAGCAAAGACAAAATTATAATGATGCTTAAAGAGGTTGGGGTTTAATTATAGAATGATGGATCACAGAGTTACTTCTTTATGCTATCAGAATTTCTCTTTGCACTCAATTACACCTTGGGAAATACAAACAAAATCATATATTTAAGGTTTAGGATCACAAGATTTAACCCAGTAGATTTTTAAAGCCCCTACAACATACAAATAATGAGGAAAGTTAATTCAGCGGGCTCAACATTAACCCACATAATAGAAGTTTTAAGTAAATGCGGTCAATCATAGTGCCACAGTGAAAAAAAAATACAAGAAAAGGAAACAAATGTGAATGACTACAAATACTATCAGCAAAGTGTGATGAAGGTACAGCATAGGGAAATGTCTCTTCTTGATAGGGGTGAGTCCTAGAAGGCTTCTTGGCAGACCCCTTCCGTCTATCAGAAAAAGTGTGGGTTAGTAACTACCAACTCAGGGAACTGGGATCTTTCTGGTATTCAGTATTTCCCAGTGCATGAGGTAAATCTTAGCTCCAGGCTTGAGTTCAGTGACCTTGTTAGGTCATTGAGAGCTAAAATTAAAGGTCTTTGTCTATGGAATCAGAATACAAACAGCAGTCTTCTCTGGCTGTGGTTGTTTCTTCACTACCTTACCTGTGGGGTGCAATGAGGTCTCCCTGGGCTACGCAGAAGAGTTCAGCTACTGCGGCCATGGTGTGTCCAAGCATGAATGGAACCCAGCCACTCTGGGTGTGTACCTGGAGGTCAATTGATTTCAGACAGATCAGAAGCCCAGCAGTTCTCCTGATAAGAAATCTCTTCTGGAAGATATTTTTTGTTGTTGGCAAGAAGGCAAAACTGTATCTGGCCCAAAAGCATGTTTGCAATCCCAGGAAAGCTCGAGGCAGCAGCAATTTTGTTCTGACTTTAATTGGTGAGGGGGGTCATCTGGAAATAAACAGCTGGAGAAGGACTACATTCAGAATTAGGGCAGGCCCTTTCCATGTTCAGTCTATTTACTTTATAAGGCAGCCAACCCTGTCTTCCTTATACATCATACTCCAGGGCCCAAGGCACTTTCCAGTTGAAAAAGTCTTCAGTGTGAAAAGAAAAAAAGAGGCAGAGATCATGAGTCCTGCTTTGTGACCGGATTGAATAGCTGGAGACTAGATGGCCCACCTCTCTGCTCTCTCCTCTTTCCAGGTTATAAGATCCTTTCCTACTGGAAGGGGTGGGGTGAGGGCAGGTACTAATTTAATGGGTCACAACTGGGTGTCTCTCCCTTCCTGAAAGGCCTGGCCAACACCTCTTCTGCCATTGTAATTGTAAAGAAAGAATTCATAAGGATGATGGTCTAATCAAGGAATTAACATTGGTCCAGGAGGCAAGTATTAGAGGGCTCGAAAAACCTAATAAAAATACTTTTAAAAAGAGGCCTAAGTCATAAATAGTGCTGGCAAGTATACACTGAACGATTTTTATATATAAACTCTATGACAATTTGGTGTAATTATGTGTGAATAACTATCAAATAAAACTGGTAGATATTTATCTTATTTATCATCACATTTATCTGCCCTATAAAAGATACTGGTTACTTCTACTTCATTTCTTCCATCTGAGTTGTTACAGGTTTACTCTAATTTTTTTCAATATGTGCTTTAGGAGCCATCATATACTGAGTCCCATAGGGCATTTATTAAAAATGCCGATTTCAGAATTCCGCCTCAGAACTCTGGCCTCAAGATTTCTAGAGGATGAAATCCAGCCATCTCAGTTTAAAATATCTGTCAGAAGAATTTTGAGCATAAGATACTCCTAAGATACGAGAAATTATCACACACTTATCACCTACCTTCAATATTTATCAACTTATGGCCAATCTTATTTAAATAATATCCCCATCTCTGACTTTTTCATAGTCAGGTATCTTTTCAATGATATATATATTTCAATGAGTACCTCTGACAACACTTTAAAAAAAATCTAACCACTAGTATTATACCTTTAAAATTATCAGCATTTTCCTTATATCAAATATATAGTGTTTAAGCTTTCTATAGTGTCTCACAACTTTTAAAATTTACTTTGCAAACTGTATGTGAAAATTTACATATTTATGAGAGACCATGTGATTTTTGGTAATGTATACATTGTGTAATAGTCAAATGAGAATAAGGACCTCTATATACTCAAATATTCACCTTTCTTTTTCATGAAAATATTCAAGCTCCTTCCTTCTACCTTTTTTTGAAGTACAGAGTATATTTTCAAGATCTGTGGTCATCTCTCTGTGCAATTTTCTCAAGGTTTTTTGAATAAAATACCAAATAATTCCTTTCATGAGAACTGGCTCTTATATCTCTTGTTTCTTTTACTCCATTATCCTTCTTCCTCCCCAGGTTCTTAACTGTTGAAGAAACTAGATTGTTCCTCACACTCTGTAATATCGCTAGTCATATCCTTGTGGTGTCATGTTATTATGTCCTTCTGATCCCTGTATTTCCTTCAATTTATGTGGTAACTGACTTTGTAACTTACCATCTGTCATGGTATTCTTAATAATTACATAAAATAATTTCTTTACCATCTGTTAAATTTACAACCTTGATGAGATTCCAATTTAACTTTTTCTAGCCAGGATGTAGACGGTGTAAAGTATCTAGTACTTTCTATATGGACATTAAATGTCCAGCTATCTAATTGCAATGTAAGTAGCTATTGACAATAATTACTCACACCCACGGCCTCACTGGGACTGTGGCTTTTTATTCTTAAAACCATCCAGGTGAACCGTACACACTTAAAAGCTTAAGGCTCCATTCCAGTCATTCTTCCATGCTTCAGGTAGAGTCCTAGGAAATAACAAGTATACCCTCATCTTCATAAAGTATTGTGATCATACCAGATCGAGGCCACACAAGATAGTTCTTTGGTGTACAGGAAAACTGTACAGTTGGCCCTTTCTCTCCCTAGATCACGTGTTCCAGGACCCCCCGCCCCGTGGATTGCAAATGGAAGGGTCTCACTTCCCTTATATAAAGCTGTACATTCTCCTACATGTCATAAATTATCTATCTCTAGATACCTTCTAATACCTGATACTATGTAAAGAGTCATTATACTGTATTGTCTAGAGAACAATTAGAAGAAAAAACTCTGCACATTTATTACAGATGAAAGTTTAAAAAATATTTTTAATTCAATTTGCTTCAATTCCCAAATAGAGAACCTACAGATCTAGACGGTCTACTGTGTTAGCACTTGTTTTTTGTTTTTTCTTTTTTGTGAGACAGGGTCTCGCTTTGTAGTTCAGGCTGGCCCTGAGCTCACTATATAGCCCAGGCAAGCCGCCGCGAACTCAGCAATCCTCCTGTCTCTGCCTCCCGAGTGCTGGGATTACAGGCGGGAGCCACCACGCCTGGCACTGTGGTATGTGGTATTGATTGTTGGTGGGCGTGAGTCTCCACGCCCAGCATTGTATATGGTTTCCAGGGATCGAACTCAGGACCTTGCACTTGCGAGGCAGGCATCGGAACCACTGAGCTAAATCTCCGGCCCAGCACTTGTTTTTAAAATACTGTTTTCCTTAACTATGAAGTGAATATAATGATTACCTTATATATGTATCCATTATAAAATTTACAAAGAAATATATGTATATATTTGGCGGTAGCTCAGACATTTTTATGAATGGATGCATTATCCAATGATTTGGCAGCTGTGGCCAAGGCAACCGAGGCCACCTTACTGCCCTCATCAGATATGATTCCACTTTACCAATTCTGCTTCTTTCTAGTACTGTTTCTCCCCATGCTGAACTGTAGCCATTCCTAAGGGATCCCATGTTCTTTTATACCTTGCCATTTCTTGGGTTTATATTGCGCCGTAGGTATACTTTGTAAACCTGCTTTGTCAGAAAGTAGAATTAATTTTAGAAAGGAAAAACAAATTATGAAATAAAGCAGTGAAGTGGGGAGAGTTAGATATTCATTTAAATCATTAGGAAAGATCATTTAGATATTTTTCTTCATAATCTGGGTTGAAAACATTACCCCCCAATATTTGTCAGTTATCATATCTGTAACATTTTATGCTCACCCATAATTATATAACTGTTGGTAATATGGAAAAGTGGCTTCCCCATTCTATATCTACCCCAATGTATTTATAACCATATCAAATTAAAATATTACTTTTAGTAAGACAAAAACCAACAGGATTTTGAGATTAATTATTGATGGGAAGTGAGAGAGAAGAAAGAATCAAACATGGTACCCAAGCTCCTTGGTGAAAAACTGGATGTATGGCGGTCTCGTACTAAAGGCAGAGGCTCAATAGAAAAAAGAAAATTGGGGCAAAGGAGGATGGGAAAATGATCCTTCATTTGGAAAAAACTGAGTTGTGCATTTTGCTTTATACTCTTGAGTGATGTAGAAGCTTGGGGAAGATCCCAGGTTTTTAGGAATTTTTCCTTTCCTCTTGAAATTCCTCCTATGTCCAAATATCCAACTCACTGTGAGTATACGCTCCCAGTGGTAACTATTTGGAAAATATCTTTGGTCTCAGGTTTACTCCCACCGAGACTGTCTGAACTCTTATCCTTCTTAAAATGGCACTATTACTCTAATAAGGATCTCAATCAGCACAAGGTAAAAGAAAGGCCCTCACTCCTACAGTGCCATTCCCAGAAATCCTCACGATTTATTGGAATGTTATGATAATTAGAGAGGAATTACAAAAAGGAAATCAACTTCAAACTGAACCCATGACTGGTGTAAAGAAACAAGACAATTTAACAATATCATGAAAGGAGCTCTAGGTGAGCATAAGCTCTATTCCTTCGCGGTCCTGACTTCACTGCGCAAGTGCACTGTTCTTTGGGAGAGTGCGGCCTTTGGCTTTGATTAAGACTTAGCATTACAAACAAACTTGCCCCTTTGGGATTCTCCGCCCTTTCCCCAGATCTCTCTCCATCTCTGGTCCAACCACAACAGCATAATTGCAAGAGCACAATAACTCAAGTAATTTTCCTAAGTCTCATTTATTCCCGACATCCAGGCCACAGTGAAGGGGAGAATAAGGGTGGTGACTGGGACTTTGGCAAGAGAGTCAAGGGTGGCCCCTACGTTAATCATAATTATTTTTAATACAGCACGATCAGTGTGACAGATACACTTTCTCTTCCTAGTCTCGAAGCAAACAGATTTTAGTTCAGAGACACAGATATGCATGCCAGCACACACATGCACATGTGCTTCCCCTCTCAAGATGCACACTAATGTTCAGAAAAATATTCTCTAGGGCCTTATAAGACAAGTGAAGCTTTTTCCTTACATAAAACACAGTCTTCAAAGACCCTATAAACAATGAAATATTCATACATGCAGAGTTGAGCTCACTCCTTTGCTTATCCTTCTTCTAAAGCTTGTCCAGAAATAGAAAGAAAATTTATACTGGTTTCATAGTCACAAGACCATGTTCTCCCCTCCCATGGATAAGTTGGAAGTGATTTGGGTTCTGAGATAGTTGGTTTTTCTGGTTCCTTTCTTTGTACTAACAGTACAAGACATGCTTAATCCATGAAGATGGCAACAAAAATAAACTATCTCAGGACTGGCTAGGACCTTGGATGACATATTCTTATCCCTAAAGAATTTCTCTCTAGGGCTGGAGATTTAGCTCAGTGGATCCGGTGCCTCCCCAGCAAGCACAAGGTCCCTGGTCCGATCCCTGATAACTACATACAGTATTCGGTATGGTGGCTCACGCCTGTCATCCTAGCACTCGGGAGGCAGATGCAGGAGGATTGCTGAGTTCCAGGCTTGCCTGGGCTACATAGTGAGCTCAGGGCCAGTCTGAACTACAGAGCGAGACCCTGTCTCAAAAAAAAAAAATCTCTAAATCTCTAGGACTCTGAAGGGGAAGTTCAAGCCTGGCTGGGTCAAGTGCACCACACATACGTCTCAGCATGCTATGAGAGCCCGCAAGGAAGATGGAGGTTGAGCTCACTCTCTTCCGTGGTGCAGAAACTTACCTATGGCTGGCGGGGTGACTCCTGCTCCCCCTTGGTCACGACTCCTTCGCTCGTCCAAGAGCTACCATGTTAGAGACCCATCCTCGTTCCCCCAGGGTCAAGGAGAACACGGGAGGACGCTGGGTTCCCACCAGTGGCGCCTGGGTGGGGCAGGCCAGTGGGCTGGCTCCCACAGGTGTCACAAGCCTGCAGAAGCCCCAGGTGATGGCAGCGACGTCCTGCTTTTTTCCCCGGAATCCCTCGCAGACACTCCCGACACACCCAGAGCCAATTTAGAAGATGACATCACAACAAGGTTTCAACTGGGCTACACTATCCAACCAATCAGAGCTAACCACGTTCGATCAACCAGTCAGAGGTAACACTGTATCCTCTCCCTCCTCTCTCCCTCTCTCCTCTCTCTCCCTCCCTGCCTCCCTCCTTCCCTCTCTTTCAGTATGTGTAACCTTCAATGTGATAGGGGAAAGTAATGAGGGGAAAGAATAAATTTTTTTTTTTTTCCTTTTTGAGACAGGGTCTCGCTTTGTAGTTCAGGCTGGCTCTGAGCTCACTATGTAGTCCAAGCAAGCCTCGAACTCAGCAATCCTCCTGCCTCTGCCTCCCGAGTGCTGGAATGACAGGCGTGAGCCACCATGCCCGGCACTGTGGTCTGTGGTATTGATGGCTGGTGGGCGTGAGTCTTCATTCCCAGCGTCGTATGTGGTTACCGGGATCGAACTCAGGACATTGTGCTTGCGAGGCAGGTGCCAGAACCACTGAGCTAACCCTCCGGCCCAAATATGTTTTGAAAAGAAAAAGAAAGCACACTTATATAGTGGGTGGGGGGTTGTGGAGTAGGTTGGGATATGGGTAAAAATGAGAATTAGCTAATGTCATACACTGGCACAAATTCCCCAATGTTCAGTATGATTGTGAGCTGTATGTAAAATGTACCAGTAAAGAAGTCAATTGAAAAAAAAAAATCCCCAGAGTCTGTGTGGTGACTCTGAGCCTCACCCTCCCAGTTCCGGACCCCGAATCCTGCTCCGTGGTGATTGTGGAAGACAACAGACCCCTTTATGAAATGGGAGGCTAGATCCTTCCACGGCCAAACTGGATCTTGGAAATATTCTAAGGACTGCCCAAGATGCCTAGCCAGTCAGTGCTTTAGATACTGTGAGTGAGGAGTAATGATTACTTAGAATCAAATGTGAAGCCAACATCAAACAGACCTTGAGCTTTGCCCCAAATCACCATGCCAACGTCCATCTCAGCAGGTTTACTGCCTTAGTATCACTTTCTAAGTGCGCTCATTCAGAATTGGAAAGATGACAACTCCTACTTCCCAGGCACTGAGGTCACTTCCGGTGTCTCTTTCCTCTGTATTGCCATACTATTTACATGCATCTTACTTTCAATTGTTAATGAATAACTTCTTATATAATATATCCATTTGCACGCGGCCATCTTGCTTGCTTATGAATTCCAGGAAGGCAGACTCAGTTATTTCTGATTTCCTTCCCTTTCTCCCTCCCTTCTTAGTATAGTGGGAAGCCCAGGGTATACAGCAAAATGCCTATTGAATGGAATATACAGTCTGTGATGGTTAGTTTTAAACTGCTCAGCCTGAGGCAGTAGGTAAGAAGCATTTTCATAGCTATTTATCCCATTAAGTGTGGTTTTAGCTGGGTGAAAAATGTCATAAGGATATTGAAAGACTGGACACATGTATCATCCTAAACTCTGTTCCAGTGGAATAATTTTTTTTCTCTCTAATCCGGCCACCTCATTCTGGACTGGTGTGGTCTTGTTTGTTTTCCTCTACTTCTTCCACATCAGATTGCTAAATCACCTGAGACTGTTGTTAAGCATGGAAGACGTCCCTTCACACCACCTTCTTCCCATGTTCCGAAACGAAGGCATGAGTTAACTGTTTTTGTTCCTCACATGGGTTCTGGAAGTCTTGGAATCCTGTAGCCTAAATAAAGAGTTGCTTTTGCCAGCTGAAAAAGTCCACAGACTTGGGAGCGGAGACTGAGAGGAGGCCCGGGGAGCTCGACCCATCCCCCACTCAGCTGCCTCCCCATTCAGTCCAGGGTTACAGGGAGTTGGCTTGGTTTGTGAATCTAGTTAGCAAGAGCATTCCTGGAAAACTGGCTCGTTGCTGAGCTTTCTCGTTGAACTACATCCACCTGTCATGCTGAGTCTTGGAGAGAAGCCAGGACAGGCAGGAAATAATAGGCTGCAGGATGCCGGTGTGTGTCAGTGGCCCCGACCCTCCCATTCCTGCACACAGAAGAGCTGGAAGCCTGCGAGGCGTCATCGCTGCCGCGGGTCGGCTGGAGAGGCCACACAAAGCCTGGCTCGGGGAGGAGGAGGCAGAGGGTTACAGAGGCTCAGACCCTCCGTGGGCCTCTCTTTGGGATTGCGGAACTGTCTCTGCAGGGAAATGGCCTTGGCTGAGGCTCGACACATCCCTTTGTTCCCACTGACCTCCTCCTCCACACAGGAGACTGATTCTCATGCAAAGGAGGATGCCCGGGCCCTTCCCACCCCCACTCCCCCTTCCAGCCAGAAAGCAGATTACAGCTACATTAACTGGTGAGAATTACATGAAACTTCCCTTCTGAACTCTGAGACTCCTGGATTCATTTTTTTTTTTTTTTTTGAGACAGGGTCTCGCTTTGTAGTTCAGGCTGGCCCTGAGCTCACTATGGTGCCCAGGCAAGCCTGGAACTCAGCAATCTGCCTGTCTCTGCCCCCCGAGTGCTGGGATGACAGGCATGAGCCACCACGCCCGGCACTGTGGTATGTGGTATTGATGGGCTGGTGGGAGAGAGTCTCCACGCCCAGCATTGTATGTGGTTACCGGGGATCGAACTCAGGGGATCGAACTCAGGACCTTGCGCTTGCGAGGCAGGTGCCGGAACCACTGAGCTAACCCTCTGGCCCCTGGATTCAAATTTTGTTGTTTTCAACTTCCAAATGGTTTCATTCTGCCCAGTTGAGCATGTGCACACTCTCGAATGCCTTTTATTTCTATCAATTTAATTAAATATTTTCTTTCAGCTGGTTTTGGACAACGAAGCAGAAGAAACAGGTCTTCAAGGATCTCTAATTAATTAGTTAAAATAGCCAATACAGGGTTGGAAATATTTCACTGTATAAGCAAAGAACTCTTGGGTGGCTGGGGAAACCATATTTGTGAAGCACCAATCTCCTGAGAAGGAAGAAAATATATCAGACCATTCTTTCTCTTTGGAAGCCTTCTTACCAAAAATTCTACTGATGGGCC
>PVIC010010261.1:0-43779 GCA_004025085.1 Thryonomys swinderianus | reverse complement strand
GTTAGCTCAGTGGTTCCGGCGCCTGCCTCACAAGCGCAAGGTCCTGAGTTCGATCCCCAGTAACTACATATAATGCTGGGCGTGGAGACTCGCCCACCAACAATCAACACCGCATACCACAATGCCGGATGTGGTGGCTCAGCCTGTAATCCCAGCACTCGGGAGGCAGAGACAGGAGGATTGCTGAGTTTGCGGCAGCTTGCCTGGGCACCATA
The DNA here is from genome assembly GCA_004025085.1 of Thryonomys swinderianus. Classification (NCBI taxonomy): domain Eukaryota; kingdom Metazoa; phylum Chordata; class Mammalia; order Rodentia; family Thryonomyidae; genus Thryonomys; species Thryonomys swinderianus. The sequence continues at coordinate 43,564 of PVIC010010261.1, read as the reverse complement.
GTGAGCTCAGGGCCAGCCTGAACTACAAAGCGAGACCCTGTCTCAAAAAGCAAAAAAAAAAAAAAAAAAAATTTACAGCAGCAATATTTATTTCTAAATTATTTTATTTTTTCCTAAATAGAAGTGTTGATAAGAAACTTCATATTTGATGACTTCATCATATTCCCCAAGAATAAATCATAGGGCTGGGGTACAAATCAACAATAGTGTTTGTCTAGCATAGTCAAGACACTAGGTTTGACCCCCAAAACTAATGAAATAAAAATAAAGAATTTTCATAAGATATTCAAGAGATTATATTATTATTATATTGGTAAAATTACATAAATTTCAAAAATTAAAGTTATATATTTTAATTATACACTTTAATCTCAGCAAATGCTGAGATTAAGTATTCTAACTTATTAACATTCCCATAAAATTAAGCTGAAATAAAATTAATGCTGTCTACCCTAAATGATATCCCAAATTACCAAATTAATATAAAAGCATTCTAAATAAGATTTCACACACCATCAACACACTTGGGAACTCACTTGAGTAAAAATGGATCTTCCCAACAGCCGCAGCAGTTTCTACAAAGTTATTTACCTTGTCCAGGTCTTGCAGTCGCAGCTGCTCCAGCAGATGGCGGCTCCAATTCCTGTTGATTACAATGATGTTACTACAGTGGCCTAACACAATAAGCAGTTCATTATAAAACAGCAGTGACATCACAATATTACCTTTGCTTTCTTTGAATCTGGATCAAACCTTTCAAGAATTAATTTGGCTGTCTTATAAGTTTCTTTTTCCATGACTTCTTCAAGCTAGAAACAAAAATTTCCATAAATCATCATATGTCAGAACACACACACACAACTTATTTTTCTAAGTCCTGTTCAAAAAGTACTCAAGTACCACTCTTAAAGGTGTCAAGTCTTGGGCCGGAGGGTTAGCTCAGTGGTTCCGGCGCCTGCCTCGCAAGCGCAAGGTCCTGAGTTCAATCCCCGGAAACCACATACAATGCTGGGCGTGGAGACTCACGCCCACCAGCAATCAACAACGCATACCACAATGCCGGGCGTGGTGGCTCACGCCTGTAATCCCAGCACTCGGGAGGCAGGGACAGGAGGATTGCTGAGTTCGCGGTGGCTTGTCTGGGCACCATAGTGAGCTCAGGGCCAGCCTGAACTACAAAGTGAGACCCTGTCTCCAAAAAAAAGCAAAAAAAAAAAAAAAAAAAAAAAAAAAAAAAAAAAAAAAAAAAGGTGTCAAGTCTTCCTCCCTCTGTTTTTGTTTTTGGTTTTTTGTTTTTGGTTAGGTACAATACAAAATATATGCAGACATAATATAAGACTTTTACCAATCACATAATTAAAATCTAGACTTTAAAATGGCTTCTAACCTCTAATACGTTACTTGTATTTAACAGCTTTACTGCAAGGAAATTCCAAATATTGCTAATTGTTTACATATAATGAGGAGAATAATTACATGCACCAACTTCAATAATGGAATGTGCAAAAATCTATCAGCCATCATTATTGGAAGTTATTAGACATGACAAGCAAATGACAGGCAATTCCTCAGATTTATTTCCTCATAGCACTTAATGCTATTAATTTAAAGAAGGTCGTTAGCCAAGAGCTTTACAAAATAAAATCTCTGTGCCAATTAAGTGCTGTCAGCATCGATTTTAGATTATTTATTAGCAGAAGCAATTAGATGGCTACAAATACAGTGAAAACTCACTAACTGGGAGAACAGCCATGGAATTTGCTCAAATGATTTTAAAAGCTAAAACCCTCCCAGCCCACGGTAACAAAACCCTGCCCATTTTTTTAAAACTTACATTTAAACAACTTTAGAGGAAAAAACTGAACACAGAATATAAGTAGAAATTTTAATGAATTCTAGGCTTACACTACAGCCTGTATTTAAGACGCCTCAATATTATGGCATTTTATTTACCATGCACGTAAGTCACTTTACAGCTAAATACATGGGTTTAATTTTATTTTTTTTTTTTGAGACAGGGTCTCGCTTTTGTAGTTCAGGCTGGCTCTGAGCTCACTATGTAGCCCAGGCAAACCTTGAACTCAACAATCCTCCTGTCTCTGCCTCCTGGGATTACAGACATGAGCCACCATGCCTGGCACTGTGGTATGTGGTATTGATGGTTGGTGGGCATGAGTCTCCATGCCCAGCATTGTATGTGGTTACCGGGGATCGAACTCAGGACCTTGCACTTGCGAGGCAAGCACCGGAACCACTGAGCTAACCCTCCGGCCCTACATGGGTTTAATTTTTAAAGTGATCACCAATAAAGTATGATTTTACCAGTTATGGCCCATCATCAAAAAAAACTGAAGTTTAGTAAAGACAGTCATAGTTACAACAAATACCTAACATGTAAGATAAAATGCTTTTGGAATAATTGGAGCAGAACCTTTTCCTTCTCAGTGACCACTAATAACCACGTAGATTCATTCAATCATTCCAAAAGATAGCTATTTTAAAATGTTTTTTGAGTTAAAACACAGCTAAAAAGATCCTGCCACAATAGTAGTTAATACATTCCACATTAAACACTCAGTTTAATAGTTAAGAAGCTATGGGCTTAAATGAATTATTTTTTAACCTTAGTTTAGTGAAACTAAAATCTTTTCCAGCAATGAAAGGAAAGAAAAACTTTGACAATAAAAACAAAAAAAAAGAAGCCAGGCGTGGTGGCTCACACCTGTAATCCCAGTACTGGGGAGGCAGAAACAGGAGGATTATTGAGTTCGAGGCTTGCCTGGACTACATAGTGAGCTCAGAGCCAGCCTGAACTACAAAGCGAGACCCTGTCTCAAAAAAAAAAAAAGGAAACAAAACTATTTATATAGAAGGGTAGAGGGATTGAAGAGAAGGCCAAGGAATGGGAAAAAATAAGAATAAAAATATATCATGTACAGGTACAAATTCTCAACTATGAATACAATCAAGATGCATACCTAAAATGTACCAATAAACTCAATAAAGAAAGAAAACAAAAGTAAAATAAACATCAAAAGAAAAAAGTGAAAAGAATTTTTAAAATAATGATAAATTCTCAAGACAAGCAAATTATATTGTCTAATTTTAAAAAAGAAATGTTTGAATATCAGAATTTGGAAAAAATTAGGAATGGGGGCAAAGGTATAATAGAATATATCCCTAAATCAATATAATCTACATGGAATACAAAAGAACCAATCTCTTATCTCTACAAATTAAGTTTTGGTGTTTGAGACCAGTGTCGTACAACAGAACTTTATGTAATGATAGAAATGGTCTACACTGCCATGGCAGAAGTCACTAAGGTCTGGGCTCAATCCCCGTAAGGGAAAGAACACTAAAATAAGAAAAATGTCAAAGTAATCTTTTAACTGTGAAAGATAATTCTATATATATATATCTAATATTGACATTACCATTCTACAAAAAATTTAAAAATTAAAATGTATTATGTACATGTACCAACGGGCTACAGTGAATATAATCACTAGGTACTACTACAAAAATGTGCTAATAAAAAAATGAAAATTTAAAACTACATAATGCATTAATTACTGTACCCAGTATCCCTGACCTTTAGTTCACAAAAACTATGCCAGATATAGAAAGCTTTCCTCCATTTTTCATTAACTGGTCAAATTACTAAAAATGGATCCAAAAGCATTTCAAACCAGAGTATTAGAAAATATTCTATCACATAAACTCCTATTATTATATAATGAAAATCCTGTTTGCTTACTATAATTTTGATTTACTGCTGAAATTGATAGTTTTCATTAATTTAGATTTTATATCATTTTCTAATTTCTAAGAGTAGTTCACCTGCTTCTTCTTTGCATTTCTTGTTAATTTGTAGCCTACATTTAAATACTGGAAAACAGCAAACAAATGTTATTTGGCAATATCCAACTATAATTTGAAACTTCTAATGAAGTTAACAGCCCTACATAGAAACAGATATTGACACTACCAATTAATTTATGGACTTATGTTTGCTTCCAGAACTTATTTCATGGAACATCGTTCACAAGATTTATTAAATTATACTGTATGTATAGATATTAATACTTACTTGGAAGAATGAGTCACCATTACTAAAGACAGGGCCATAAAAACATCTTACAAGATGGCCAGAAAAGCCAGACTCTCCTACACATTCCTGTCCTGTACCCAGAAATGTTGACATTAACCTTTAGCTCAGCATGTCAACATTTCTTGTTCTTGCTTTCAACTAACACTTGTAGATTCCTTTGAACCAGTAACATCTGTAGTTGATTAATGAATTTTAATTTCAGAGTATCATAGCATTTTCCCCACATTCCCAATTTCTCAACTGATTTTTCTTAGAATTTGGAAAATATAAATTTCCTGAGAAATGCCAGGAATTCCCAAACAGAAACATTATTCCAGAAAAAAGCATGGCTTTTTCATGAATCCATTTAAAAAGATAATTTGGGTTTTTTGGGGGTTTTTTTTCTGAGACAGGGTCTCACTTTGTAGTTCAGGCTGGCCCTGAGCTCAATATGTACCCCAGGCAAGCCTCAGACTCATAGCAATCCTCCAGCCTCTGCCTACTAGTGCTGGGGATTACAAGCGTGAGGTACCACACCTAGCACTGTGGTGTCTATATGGTGACTGATTGCTGCTGGGTGTGAGTCACCATGCCCGGGATTATTGTATGTGGTTACCGGCATGGAACCAGGGACCTGGTGCTTGCAAGCCAGATGCCAGAACCACTGACCTAAATCCCCAGCCCCTAAAGAGATAATTTTGATTCATGCATTTTGGTAAATCTTTTTTTTTTTTTTTTTGGTAGTACCGGGGATTGAACTCTGACAAGTCTTGACTGACTGTTTTACAAGAATACCTATAAGGCAGAGGGATTATCTCTTCCATAGATTATAGTGACTAAAAATAAAAAACTAAAAATTTTAAAGGACCACAAAATACTTAAGTGACAAAATGTACAGGTCCAAACTTAGGAATTTCCAGATGACTGAAGATTAATTCTTAGCTTTATTTTCATGAGAAAACATTTACATTAAGCCCTTAAAATGTAAACCAAAATGCTACTCATTTTCCTTTCTAATTTAACTTTTTAACCAACTAGTAAATTATATTCATCATTACAAATCATACTTTTATAGCCAGGTGTGGTGGCTCATGCCTGTAATCCCAGGACTCGGGAGGCAAAGACAGGAGGATTCCTGAGTTCGAGGCTTGCCTGAGCTACATAGTGAGCTCAGGGCCAACCTGAACTACCAAGTGAGACCCTGTCTCAAAAAACAAACAAACAAACAAATTATACTTTTATAGATTTCAATTTACATTACAAATCTATCCAGATTAAAGAGATGAATCCCTAAAGAAATCACCTTCAGCAAAATATCAACAAGCAATAACTAGTGTTTTGTTATAAAAGAGAAGGAATGAGACATAGATAACTAGACTGATAACCACCATTATTTAAACTTAAACATCAATGAACAAAACTATTTTTATTATATTTAGCTGTTGGTCAAATCTAAGAACCTTCTTTTGCCTCTCACAACTAGCATGATTCTGCTTATTATTTACTCTTAACACCTATTGTTTCAAAAGTGCTACTCCAAACTAGCTCCCAAATGTTAGACTAGCTCCCAACAGCCAGAGTATTATAACCAGTAACAATCAACTAGATAAAAATTATGTTCTCTAATTAATAAAGTAAATGAGAGCCTGGTTATTTTTCTTTATTCAGACTGCAGAATGCCACACTAAACTATTCAGTAATACCGATATACACAGCTATGGACCACTGAACTGAATTTCCCAGCTGCTGTCAGATGTAGTTTTTTGTTTTTTGTTTTGAGATAGGGTCTCACTTTGTAGTTCGGGCTGGCCCTGAGCTCACTGTGTAGCCCAGGCAAGCCTCAAACTCACTAATCTTCCTACCTCTGCCTCCCAAGTGCTGGGGTTACAGGCATGAGCCACCACACTCAGCACTGTTGGTGTGTGGTACTGATTGCTGGTAAGCGTGAGTCACCACACCCAATGTTGTATGTGGTTACTAGGGATCAAACAGGAACCTTGCACTTGCTAGGCAGGCATCAGAACCACTGAGCTAAATCTCCAGTCCCAGATGTAGTTTTTTATATCATGAAGTAGTTAATACCATAGTCTGGCTTTCACAGAATTTTTTAAGTCTCTTCTGTTACTCTACAAGACTTTTGCCAGTCATACATTCTTCAAGCTTCTGTTTTCTGGCCTTGTGATATTATTGACATTGTGTTGCTTCTTACCTCTTAGGAGTTTTTGTTTGTTTGTTCTATGTGGTGCTTTGTTTGTTTTGGTTTTTTTTTTTTGGTTCTTTGGTCTTCCTCCTTATTTTTCTACAGTAGTCCCCCTTTCCCCATGAAAGATGTGTTCTTAAGAACCCTACTTAGTATCTGAAACTTACCAAACCTATTACCTATAATAGTTTATAAATTCAGTGTAATAGCCATTTAACAGTAATTAGTAATATATTTAAAAATCATAATATGCAATATTAGAAATTATTTAAAACTTATGAATTGTTGGCCGGAGGGTTAGCTCAGTGGTTCCGGCGCCTGCCTCGCAAGCGCAAGGTCCTGAGTTCGATCCCTAGTAACCACATACAATGCTGGGCATGGAGACTCATGCCCAGCAGCAATCAACCAGCAATCAGCACCACATACCGCAGTGCCGGGCGTGGTGGCTCACGCCTATAATCCCAGCACTCGGGAGGCAGAGACAGGAGTTCGAGGCTTGCATGGGCTACGTACTGAGCTCAGGGCTAGCCTGAACTACAAAGCGAGACCTTGTCTCAAAAAAAAAAAAAAAAAACTTATGAATTGCTTATCTCTGGACAATTTCATTAACGTTTTTGGCTTTGATTCTGAGATGGGGATTTTAGTATATTGCCCAGGCTGGCCTCAAACTCAAGGGCTCAACCACTCCTGCTTCAATCTCTCAAGCAGCTGGGACTACACATTCATTTCATTATTTCTATACCCAGAGGACTACATAACTGAAACTATGGAAAGCAAAACAATGGATAAGAAGGGACTATTTTAACTGTTCCCTGTCAGAATGGTACTAACAGGGTTTGACTCTCATCACTACTCTGAGCACTCTTTTCTCTCATCAGCAAGCCAACAAACCTACCACAACTTTTACACCAGTGGAACAATCAGAATTTCTGCATTTGAATTTCTTCTTGTTCCACAATGTACAAAATGGCAAAAATATAATAAAATATAATGAACATATGTCTATGTTTTAATATAGAAACATTAAAGTTGTCAAAGACCATTTTGACAAAAACCTCACAAAACATTGAAGAACCATCAAACAAAGAATCCTTCAGTATTAAAGTTATTTTACTTTTCAGGTACTTAAAGCACTCAAGATCAGTGTCTTTTATTACCTACTCATAGAACAATTTTTAACATTAATCTTAATCCTCATCATTTTTATTAATTTCATACATAAACTATTATGTGTTACACATGGTAACGTTAGTTTGGTTACCAACTTGTGCAGGTAGTAGAACCTTCAAAAAATAGAGCCAAGTAAAGAGAAGTTAGGTTACTCGAGTATGCCCTTGAGGAAAATACTAGAACTGAATCCTCTTCATCTCTTTGCCTTTGTCTCTCTGCTGCCATGAGACAAAGAGATCACCACAAGTTCTCATGATGTACAGTGTTACCACAGGCCCGAAGCAACAGGGCTAAATAACCATGAACTGAAACTTCAGGAATTATAAGCCAAGTAAACCATTCTTCATTATAAATTGATTATCTCAGGTATTTTATCAAAACAACTAAAATCTGACAAATATAACTTATTACCCACTAGACAAAAAAATGCATCAATCATTTGAACCAATTAAATTTGATTTAGTAAGTTACCATAAAACAATGTATTAGCAGTTAAGTATTTTCAAATTTTAAAAATAATACATTTTAAAAATATAAAACCACCAAGTCAAGGCCAACTCACTATTATATATCAATCTCTAAACACTCGGGCCCTTCCTCTGACTCTTGAACCTCTTCTTTCCAACAGACATAAAGGATACCTTTGGCTGGGCTCGTAAGAGACACCCATGTGATCAGTGTTACTAGTGGAAGAGGGTGAGGAAAAAATTCTCTTTCCCCCCCTATTTTAGCTTTTAATGTTGAATTTGTCTCTTACAATCAATATTCTTGACTCTCTATCTCTTGAACTTACGGCACCACAGAAATCTTAAGAGCTGATCTACAGAGCTACTTGGCTCATGTTTACTCTAACAATCTGGGCGCCCACCTTTTTATTCTTTGTGTCATTTAGTTCTCCAATATGACTTATTTTATTCCAGCTAACAGATTCTCAAACTTTCAAAAGTCCATCTAAATTACTTTTTCTTGTCAATTATTATTAACCAGTGAAAATAATCATAGTTTATCATTCAAATACTACTTAAAAGCACATTTATAATGAGGAGTCATTAAGTTATAACATATAAATTAATTATTCAGTTCTTAACTTAGTTTATATAAATTAACTTGTAACTTACTATTTTCTTCTTCTGGGATTTTAAGTCATCCAATGCTTCATCTACAAAACAGGATTTAAATCAAGGTTAAATCAGACATTAAAATACATATTTAAGGAAAAAATCATGCCAAATGAAATATCTATTAAACCATAAGAGAATGTTCTCAACTTAGGATTTCTCCAAATTTACAACTTAATGACAAAATTATCTCAATCTTTATTACATAATATTTTTCCCTATTTTTCTTCACAGGATTGAACCTAGGGCCTTTGTAATGAGCTAGTCCTCCAGTCTTTTTTTTTTTTTTTAAACCAATCTCAGTAAGTCACTAAAAGGCCCAGGCAGAGCTCAAATTTTTTATTCTCCTGCCTCTGCCTCCCAGAGTACTATACTACAAGGAAGGTGTCACCAGACTAGTTATTCATTATCCATATATATTTCTTACTTTTTGTCTATGTTATATAAGACAAGCCACTTAGAAAAAGAAATGAATGGACTTTACACAGTGTTATGGCTTGCATCTAGATGTCACCCTAAAGCCTCACAAGGTCACAGGTGGGAGTTTTCAGGGGTGGATGATCTAGGGTGACTGATATTGGGATCAAGGATGTGATGTTGGGATTGACTCATGGTGTGATGATAGAATTAAATCTGCCCCAGCCTGCGTGTGTGACCCACACAAAACGTGGGTAGCTTGGATAGATTACTGGGGAAAGAGGGTTACTGCTTGTCATTTTTTCACTTGCTGCAGCAGCTGCTGCTGCTACCTCACTACTTACGCCTTCTGCCCACATCCTCTGTGATGCCCCCTCTTCTATGCTCCCTGCCAACTATGAACTGTAGCCTCTACGCACTGTGAGCCAAAATAAATCTTTTTTTCTTTAACTTTGGATGTTAGATATTTTGCCTCAGTGACAAGAAAAAGCAACTGAGACATATAGCATAAAACATCTTTCAAATTTAAAGCTATATTTATTCACATATATTAAATGTTCTAGAACTACTTCCTAGTGTCTCTCTGTACACTCCATCCACATTAATTGCCAAAAAATTACTACCAAATTTCTTTACATATTGGTAATAAAAATGTTATTTCTTGTGCTCAACATCACTGGTCATTCAAGAGATACAGATGAAAATAACAGTAAGATTTCATCTCAATCCACAAAGAATGGTTGCTATCTCAAAATTAGCCAGCAACAAAGGCTGTGGAGAAAAGGGACCCTTTTCCACTGTTGGTGGGAATGCAGAATAGTACAACCTCAAGAAAGTCAGTGTGGAGATTCCTAAAAAACTAGGATTAGAGGTCCCATTTGACCCTGCTATTGCCCTGCTAGAAATATACACAAAAGAATTAAAAGAATCATATCATAGTGACATATGTATACCGATGTTCATAGCAGCTTTGTTTGTGATAGCTAAATCTTCACTTGATCTTAGCCAAAAGGCCGAGAAGCGACGTGATAGCTAAATCTTGCAAACAACCCAAATGCCCATCAACTGGAGACTGGATAAAGAAGATCTGGCCAGGCTTGGTGGCTCAAGCCTGTAATTCCAGCACTCGGGATGCAGAGGCAGAGGCAGGAGGATTGCGGAGTTCGAGGCTTGCCTGGGCTACATAGTGAGCTCAGGGCCAGCCTGAACTACAAAGCGAGACCCTGCCTCAAAAAGTAAAAAAGAAGAAGAAGGAAGAAGGAAGAAAGAAGAAGAAGAAGGAAGAAGAAGAAGAAGAAGAAGAAGAAGAAGAAGAAGAAGAAGAAGAAGAAGAAGAAGAAGAAGAAGAAGAAGAAGAAGAAGAAGAAGAAGAAAGAAGAAGAAGAAGAGGAAGAGGAAGAAGAAGAGGAGGAAGAGGAAGAGGAAGAGGAAGAGGAAGAGGAGGAAGAAGGAAGAGGAGGAGAAGACGTTTTTCTACTCAACGGAGTATTACTCTGCCTTAAAGAATGATAAGAATGAGTCCTTTATACTCAAGTGGACATACCTTCAGGACATACTCATAAGTAAAACAAATAGGTCACAGATGTGTAAATATCATATCTGTTCTCTGGTATGAAAAACTGAAGATGTTAAAGAGTTCTTGAATGTATGATGGATATTGTGAAATAGAAAATATGCAAAGGGAAATGTGGTAGAGGAGTAAGTAATAAGGGGTAAAGAAAAAATGTGATAGTAATAAAAAAGGGAAACAAAGTTATGTATTTAGGGTGTGGAGGGTTGTGAGGTGGGTACGAGAATGGGAAAAAAATGAGAATTAAATTGTGTCATATACTGGTACAAATTCCCAATACTGAGTGTGATCATGATGTGTACAATGTACCAATAAAGATAAAAATCAATTTTAAGGGCCGGAGGGTTAGCTCAGTAGTTCTGGTGCCTGCCTTGCAAGCACAAGGTCCTCAGTTCGATCCCCAGTAACCACATACAATGCTGGGTGTGGAGACTCACGCCTACTAGCAATTAATACCACATACTACAGTGCCGGGCATGGTGGCTCATGCCTGTATTACCAGCACTTGGGAGGCAGAGACAGGCGGATTGCTGAGTTCGAGGCTTGCCTGGGCTACATAGTGAGCTCAGAGCCAGCCTGAACTACAAAGCAAGACCCTGTCTCAAAAAAAAAAAAAAAAAGATCATTAGTCACCTTGAAATAAGCCACTACAATAAAAAGTGGTGGAAATAAAACTTAACTAAAGTAGGTTAAGTGGAGAGGAAAGAAATACAAATTCTTATGAAATTTCACTTTGAAAAAGAAAAAGAAATGAAGTATAGCATAAAAGGAATAAGAGGGGCTGGAGATTTAGCTCAGTGGTTCCAGCATCTGCCTCGCAGGCGCAAAATCCTGGGTTCAATCCCCAGTAACCACATACAACAATGCTAGGCGTGGTGATTCATGCCCACCAGCCATCAATACCACATACCACAGTGCCAGGCATGGTGGCTCACGCCTGTAATCCCAGCACTCAGAAGGCAGAGGCAAGAGGGTTGCTGAGTTCCAGGCTTGCCTGGGCTACATAGTGAGCTGAGGGCCAGCCTGAACTACAAAGCAAGACCCTGTCTAAAAAAAAAAAAAAAAAAAAAAGAGCTTCTGCACAGCAAGAGAAACCACAAACAAACTGAAAGGCAACCTACAATATGGGAAAAAATTTCTTACTGTTTCTCAAACAAAGGAGTACTATCTAGAATATATAAAGAACTTTAAAAATTCAGTCCCCCTCCCCCAGATTTAAAGACCCAATTCACTTTTTTTTTTTTTTTTTTTTTTTTTTGTGGTACCAGGGATCGAACTTGGGTCCTTCTGCTTCCAAGGTAGGCGCGGTACCGCTTGAGCTAAATCCCTAGTCTAAAGACCCAATTCAAAAATGGACATCTAAAATGAACAGACACTTTTCAGATAAAGAAGTAAAGGCAGAAGTAAAAGCAGCAAAGAAACAGGTAAAGAAATGTTCAACATCGCTGGTCATTCGAGAGATTATTTCATCTCACTCCAAAGAATGGCTGCTACTGCAAAATTAACTAGCAACAAATACTGGCGAGGCTTCAGGGAGAAAAAATCCTTCTCCACTGTTAGTGAGAATGTAGACTCTTGTAATGACGTGGAGTTCAGTGTGAAGATTCCTCAAAAAACTGGATTATAGCTCCCATTTGACCCTGTTATTCCCCTCCTAGGTATGTACATTAAAATATTAAAAGAACTATACCACAGTGACATATATGTGCATTCGTGTTTATAGCAGCCCAATTTGTAATACCTAAATCTTGGAAACAGCCCAGATGCCAATGAACAGGAAACTGGAAAAGAAGATATGGTGATTTTTTTTTCTTTTTCTTTTTTTTTTTTTTGAGACAGGGCCTCGCTTTGTAGTTCAGGCTGGCTCTGAGCTCACTATGTAGCCCAGGCAAGCCTCAAACTCAGCAATCCTCCTGTCTCTGCCTCCCGAGTGCTGGGATTACAGGCGTGAGCCACCACGCCTGGCAAGATATGGTGATTTTTATAAAATGGAGTATTACTGGCCATAAAGAAAGATAAATTTGAGTCACTTATACTCAAATGGATGTACCTTGAGGACATATTCATAAATGAAATAAATAGGACACAGATGAGTAAATAACATATCATTTCTCTGGTATGAGAAACTGAAGGAATGAGTTCCAAAATGTATGATAGCGTGAAATAGGAAGAAAATGTCAAAAGGAAAAGGGAAAGGGAGGGTAGGAGAAAGTAAAGAAGCAAAGCTTATGCATGTAGGGGGTGGGGGTTGTAGGAATAGCAGGGGAATGGCAAAAATGACAATCAAGATGCTCCATACACAGGAAATTATAATTAGGACCATATACAAGAGCTAAATGCACATTTGCTATTTCCAATCAGATGTAAAAGTCTAGGCAGTATGTTGTATGATTTTTCTCAACAAGTTTAGGAAAATATTCAAAGGAAAATATGGTGTAGGGGTGAATAATGAGGGGTAAAGAAAAATGTGATGGTAATAAAAGAAGGGAAACAAAGTTATATATTTAGGGGATGGAGGATTGTGGGGTATAGGGGAATGGGAAAAAATGAGTATTAAATCATGTTACATACTGTACAAATTCCCAATATTGAGTGTGATCATGACATGTACATACAATGTGCCAATAACAGAAAAGCCAACAGATGTGTACTGCTATTTTACTCTGTATATTTTCTAGAAAGATCAATCTAACAAAATTTATCTGAATTTATCCCCAGGACTACAAAAAATAATGAATAAAATTAAAATAACTTGATTTTTTAAAAATTATTTCTGGTTTTAAAAAACAAAATTAACAAGACAGAAAAAATCATGAGTTAAAACTAGAACATTTTAATCAATCATAACCCTTCTTATCCTTTCACAGGTTGGATACTCCTATCTTGCCTGGGCTACACTGAATAAAAAAATTACGTTGGGTCATATATGAAATATATAATACAGTTGATGTATATAAATAACAAAATTTTCTTTTTATATTTTTTATTGCAAGCATTGTGAAAAATACTTCATTATTTAGTACACTATCACTCAGTATACTACTTCACAACCTGCCTTATAAACAAGCACACTTAAAATACTTAAAATATATTATAAAAATTTGGAACTTAAAACTTACTATTTCTTTCCGTTCTCTTGGAAAAGAAGAAAATAAGCACTGTTCTTATGCTCCAGATGCTAAAATGGAAGCAAAATTCAGAAACAAAAGCATTATTGGTATAAGTTAATTAAAAACCATATAATGAAAATAAATACATATTTCCAATCAGGTATATTATTTCCTTTATATATTTAATATAAAAAGACTGCTTTCCACTAGAGAATATCAGAAGTCTAAGCTTTAAAAGGAGTTCTCAACCAAAATCCAGACTTTCAAAAGCTCCCTGAATTGTAAAACTGTCTTTGTGTACATGAGCACATTTCTCTAAAAAAAACACTGCTCTCATGAGTCTCAAAGTGGGGTATATGGGTCTATGAACACTCTAAAAGATTAAGAACTGTTACAGGATCCCTGCTAAGTATCAATTCCAAAAACATTTCCTACCCATTTCTATGCATAAAGAGGAAGCATGTTTTCCTTTTACAAATGTAAAAGCATTATACAAATGTAAGTTGCTATTCTTTCCTTGCTTCTTAGCATTGGGTGGATCTTCTCTATTCAATAAAACAAGTTATCTGGGTAAAGAAATAAAACATACCTTACCTTCAAATAAATACTTGATAAGAAAATTCAGCTAAATAACTTCTAAAAATTTTGTGAGGGGCCGGAGATTTAGCTCAGTGGTTCCAGCGCCTGCCTCACAAGCACAAGGTCCTGAGTTTGATCCCAGTAACCACATACAATGCTGGGCATGGTAGCTCACATGCACCAGCACTCAATACCACATACCACAGTGCCTGGCATGGTGGCTCACACCTGTAATCCCAGCACTCAGGAGGCAGAGACAGGAGGATTGCTGAGTTCGAGGCTTGCCTGGGCTACACAGTGAGCTCAGGGCCAGCCTGAACTACAAAGCGAGACCCTGTCTCAAAAAGCAAATAAATAAATAAATAAATAAATAAATAAATAAATAAATAAATAAATAAATAAATAAATAAATAAATAAATAAATAAAAAAAAATAAGGGTTACGTGAACACAGAAACTCTGATATCTCAATAATCTGACAACTGAAAAGCTATTAAGTGACTAATAGGGATGCACAAAGTACACCATGGATATGCTGGACAAAGGAATGACCCATATCCTGGTCAGGGTGGCATGGGTTAGGGTTTTATCACATAATTCAGACATGCATGCAATTTAAAACTTTTGAATTGTTTACTTCTGCTATTTTCCATTTAATATTTTCAGACTGGTTCACCAGAGGTAACTAAAACCACAGATAAGGAAAAACTGTTATACTATTTCTCCATGAAAATTCCATTGAAATAATACCAATTTGAGAAAAAAATTAGAAAATGGAAATAAAAGAAAGAAAATGGAATAAAAGTGGAGTAATTATAGTAATGAGAATTCTGTAGGACATCAGTAAACTGAGTACTTTATTTAAAAGCAGGTATAATTTTCAAATCACAAAAACTATAAGAATTAAAATATACTTCCTTCAAAAAGAAAAATTTAATGGTAAGAAAAGGAAACAAGGGGCCGGAGATTTAGCTCAGTGGTTCCAGCACCTGCCTCGCAAGCACAAGGCCCTGAGTTCGATCCTGTTAACCAAATACACTGCTGGGCGTGGTGACTCACACCCACCAGCAATCAATACCACATACCACAGTGCCACGCCTGTCATCCCAACACTCGGGAGGCAGAGGCAGGAGGACTGCTGAGTTTGAGGTTTGCCTAGGCTACATAGTGAACTCAGGGCCTGCCTGAACTACATAGTAAGACCCTGTCTCAAAAAAAAAAAAAAAAGAAAACAAAACTTATGTATATAGGGGGCAGAGGGTTGTAGGGTAGGCAAGGGAATGGGAAAAAATAAGAATTAAATCATGGCATGTACTGGTACAGATCAATTAATTATCTGAGCTGATAGGAAAATGGCACCAAGAGACCTACTCAATAAAGAGTTATAACCTTTGTAAAATACACAATATCTCCAAAGTGCAAAAAGATAGAATGCAATACTGTACTATTACTTATAGTATGCAAAAAAAAATTTTTAAATGGCAGAATAGGTAGTTACATAGATAATTATATATGTATATAACTTTTTTTTTTTTGCAGTACTGGGAATCAAACTCAGACCCTTGTGCACCCAAGGTTAGTGTGGTACCACTTGAGCTAAATCCCCAACCCACTATACAACTTTTTAATAAAACTAAACTTGGAAGAGGCTAAGTAAGCTAAAAGACGAATTACTATTGAATTTTATAAGTAATCAAGATCTACCCTATATAAAAAACACCAAATCAAAAAGGTTTCAAAGAGAATCCTGCTAAGTCTATAAACAAATGTCATTACCATTTACACAATGCCAGAGGATTAAAAAAATATAGACTCTGAAATGTCTGCATAAAAAGATCATAACACTGAAGACAGACATCTTCCTGAAATTTAAGAATGATTCAGTATTTAATATAATCCACCTTTCCACCTGGATATTCAAGTTTTTATCACTCTTAAATTCTGCCTTCCATAAATTCCCAGCTCATGGACACAATTCAGCCAGATTCTTTTCCAATTCTATAACAAGGCTGCTCCTTACTACAGTTTCCAACACCTCATTTACTCATTTCTATTTGTGACCTCATCAGAATTATTTTTACAAAGCATATTTCTACCACCATTCTTATCACAACTAAGTAATTTCTAAGAAGTTTTGGGATTTCCTTAGAGGTATTTTCTTCCTTGCCCTTACCAGAACATCCCTTAACACTCCATTAGTGGCAATGGATGCTTTTTCCAGCATTCACTTCAAAACTGTTCCAACTTCTACTCATTAATAGTTTCAAAGCAACTCTCACATTTTTCAGGTATTTGTAAAAGCAACAATCCCATCCTTGGTACCAATTTTCTGTCTGAGTCTGTGCTGCTGAAACAGAATAGCTGACATTGGATAAATTGTAAACAACAGAAAGTTATTTCTCACATTTCTGGGGTCTGGAAATCCAATATCAACATGCCAATGTTAGACAAGAGCCTTCTAGTCGTCGCACCCCATGCAGAGAGAGTGAGTGAGAGCAGAAAATGGGGCCAAAGTCCCCCTTTCATAATGAGCCCTTTCCCACAATAACAGCATTCATTCATTACTTTCTAATGGCCTAATCACTTCTCATTACACCCTACTTAACTGCACTATCCGACTGGAAACTAAGATGCCAACATATGCTTTTAGGGGTACATATTCAAACTATAGCACTATTATATCAAGAGCCACAAGATGAAAAAGCATAGAGCTATCTCCATCAATGATGAAAAAGTTTAACAAAACTGAAGTGTTTATTAAAAAGAAAACTGAATAACTAGAGAATTAAAATGATAAAATATATGTGCCTTAACTCAAGTCAGAATAATCTCCAATTATTAGAACCATTCCCAAGGAACATATGAAAAAATGTCCACCATTTATTGTCATCTATAATCTAACATTTTCCTGGTAGTATTAGCTACCACAACTAGTCCCCTCTCAAAACAATCAAGCAAAAAGCTGGCAAAACTATTGCTATTTAGAAATGATATGTTTACTACCTCTTTAAGTACAAAGCTCTATCAAACAAATACCTATCAAGCAAGGTATATCTGCAGAAGGATTTTACCTACCAAAACTAACAATTACAATTCTCCTTCAATAAATCTCAAAAAATATTCAGATACCTTCTCCTCTAAGAGACAATTATAGTTAAAAGATATTTCGTTTTCTTATTAGAGTATCATGAAATAAACATTCAACTTTCTTCAAAAGGCTATAGATTATGTATGTCAACCTTAACTATTTAGTATATGCTAGCTGGAGAAAAAGAAGCATGAAAATTATGTAAGCTCAAACTCTATGTTTAAAAGCTTTCATTCCTTAAAGCCTCATCTTAAAATTAAAAAAATAAAACATAATGAAAAATATGAAATAAAAAATAATGAAAAATATGGCTAGATCTGTAAAGATGAACATTTTACGATAAATAAGCTTGGTATTAGAGGATAGAATGTCTCAAAAGTAATAATCTATAAATGCTATAAAGTTGTACAATAATGTATCTAAGAATAGAAGTATGTAAAACTGCTTATAAAGTTAATGGTAGAGTGTGCTAAGGATGTGACTCAATGGTACAGTGCTTATCTAGCATTGGGTGCGGCCCTGGGTTTAATCCCCTTGCACTGCTTATAAAAAACAAAGTTGATGTTTGAGATAAAACTTAATGATCATTCACTTAGAAAATGAACCATCTCCTGGATAATGCTTATCTGCCAGCATAATACAGAGACATAAAATTGCAAATGTAATTCAAATCTTCCCTTATTTTTGTACCTAGCCTTAATGACTCTTGTGAAATAAATTTGGCATTTAGATTACAATTTAGGTTCAGATATAGTTGAAAAGGATCAGATAGATATAAATACATGACTGAACCTGATAGAAAACTATAATGGAATCGTGCCAAGTTCTTCTATATTATATGCTAAAGAGAAGATAAAGTAAAATCTCAAAGCATCTTATGTTGAAACATTGATATTCTACTATAAAGGAGAAATTGGGAATAAGAAATTCCATATACCATATGCTCAATTCTGATCCATAACTTCACTAATAAAAGTATTTTGGAAAATGGGAATGCAGAGAAAGCTGTCATATATATAAGGATAGATTTTTCTAAGCTATGTAATCAATGTAAACTGTGAAGCGTAAAGCAGTATGCTTTATTATTTGTGACTCTAATACTATTTAGCCTAGCCCTCAAAACTGTTTCCAAAGGGAAAAAGCCCAGGAATAAATAATAAGTCTGGGAAACAGATAGGATTACACACAAAAGAAAATGTCCTATGGTAGGTATTCTATTTACCACCAACTCCACTTTCACATTATTGTATTTTATTTCATGTTTTATTATTGTCATCAATCAGGACAATTCTGTTCTTTGTTAGATAATTGGCTTGTGCTTCTAAAAGTGAAGAGCTCACTGAAATAGAAGCTGTAACAGTTGAGAATAAGGTCACAAAGGTAAATGACACAAAGTCAGAAAAGACTTTGAATCTTCAAGTCAAGAAATATTAGATGGATATGACGCACAACCGACCGACACAGTAAGATTTTTTAAAAGCTTCACATTCAAAATAGAAAAAAAGTACACAATGAAAGATACAAAGTTTTCTATTTTAAAAACAATTAGCCAGCACTATAAAAGTCACAGTACTGTAAGAAAATAATAATAATTAGGGGTACAGGGTAGCTAAATGAGAGAACACCTATCAAACATATTTCTGGAACTAGATCTAAATTCCTGTGTATCTCTCCGTGTGTGTGTGTGTGTGTGTGTGTGTGTGTCCTAGGGCGTTCATACTGAACTAAATCCCTAGCCCTTTCCATTTTTTATTTTGAGACAGTGTCTCACTGACTTTCTCCACCTGGGCTTGAACTTGTTATCCTCCTGCCTTAGTTACCCAAAGCATAAATAGCTGTGTATCACCATGCCTGGCTTAGATATAAATTCTTTATAATCAGAAAATCAATTTCTATGTGCAAATGGACATTAAAGGATATTTAAATAGGTTTTAATCTATTAGATATCTCATTCCCTTTTTAAATTTATTTTGCTTTTATGAAAAAACAAAGATACAAATGAAAGAGGATTAGCATTGTAAAATCTGCTACTACACCTGGGATTTAAAAAAAAAAAACTTGGAAAAGACTTCTAATAATTGAAAAAATTAACTAGCAAAAGAATCAGTAGTGTAGTTTAATGGTAGAGCACTTGGAAAGCATATATGAGGCCCTGATTTAATTCTGAGTGCTCAGAAAAGCAAGGAGAGGGATAAAATATTAACCATAAGTTCAATTTCAGCTTCCATGTTTGGAAATACAAACATAAACTTTAAAAATCGCACAAGAGTTGAAATTTTATGAACTTAAGATCTAATTTGAAAATATGCCCCACACTAAAGACTAAACACACATTTTTACCATAGCAGTCCCAAAGAAAAAGTTCCTACCTCTACCAAATCTCAAACCAAAAATATATCTCCTTTAATTTTTTCACTCCCCCTTTCTTAGCATCAGTTTCTCCTCCAAAATATATTTCCAAGTCATTTGTTCACTTCCAGCATTACTGAGTGGTACAATCTAGCTTCACCTTTGATTAAATTTCCATAATAGAAGCCATTTCTACTCTTGTTCCCCCCTTACCCAATCTCCACATCCATGTACTTCTTAACTTAAATTTCATCAAATTTCTTCTTCTACTCTGCCAACTTCTTATTTCACCTAAAATGAAATTCCAACCACTAGCTCTGACCCTCCAAGAATCGGCCTTGCCTGATTCTCCAAGCTTACTTCATGATACTTTTTCTGTCCATTACACATTCCAAATATGCATTTCTTTTTTTCTTTTTTTGCTCCACAAATAATCATATTCTTTTTAGGTAACAGCCTTTGCATTTTCTGATTTCTATTCTTGGCAAGAACTTCCCTCAACTCTTGTACTTATAATCTTCATAAATTCCAGCTTTTACAGATGGGTTGTTCCTCAACCTTTGTATCTCAATTCAAATACCACTTGTTCAGGAGATCTATCAGAATTATCCTAAAATAGTCTATTTCTTTCAAATCACCCTATTTTCTTCGTTACACTTATCTCTAAATCACTATTTCTTTCTCTTGTTGTTATTTTTTGTCTTTCCAACCCCAGTAGAATATAAGCTCCAAGAGACCAAAACTCTTTATCACTACTTGCTCCATCACTAAGGTCTAACACAATACCTAACATAGCACAAATGCCTCATATTTAATAAATTGAGATGCTAACTTCAATTAATAGCAATAAGCTTCCAAATATTAAATTTATATCTCTCATCAAAATTTCTCTCCTAAGCTTATACTCATACTTAACCACCCACTTGACAGCTGTCTCAAAAACACATATGGGGGCCAGAGGGTTAGCTCAGTGGTTCCGGCGCCTGCCTCGCAAGCGCAAGGTCCTGAGTTCGATCCCCGGTAACCACATATAATGCTGGGCATGGAGACTCACGCCCACCAACAATCAACACCACATACCACAATGCCAGACGTGGTGGCTCACGCCTGTAATCCCAGCACTCGGGAGGCAGAGACAGGAGGATTGCTGAGTTCGCGGCGGCTTGCCTGGGCACCACAGTGCGCTCAGAGCCAGCCTGAACTACAAAGCGAGACCCTGTCTCAAAAAGAAAAAAAAAAAAAATACATAGGTATTTTTATTCTTAATGGGGTCACCAAATCTGCTCCTTCTCACATTGTTCCCTAAGTACATGAAGGATAGAACCCGCAACCAAATTTTCCAAGCCAGAAACTTAAGTTTTATACTTTATGTGATTCTTCCATCTCATCTCATACCGTATCTAGTCAACCACCAAAAGTCTCCAAATATTACCTCAACCCTATCTTCTAAAACTCTTTAACCCACCCATTTTATTCAATCCATCTCCCTTCTTCAATCTCACCACTTAAGTACAAATCATCACCATTTTTCTTCTGATCAACTACAATAATTTTTTCCTCCCTATTATCCTCTAATTTATCCTCCATGCTATACCCTCAGTGGCTACAGTATTATTCCCATCTTTTAAAATAAAGCCTAATATCCTCATGAGCTACAGAATGCACATGAAATATCATTTGGCTAGCTACCCCCTTTTCTCCTAGAATTCAGATTTGGGGTTTTGGTTTTTGTTTTGTTTTTGTTTTTTTCATGTGTTTAAACTTACCATGCTTTAGATCAGTAGTGGAGAACTCCTGGCATGTGTGCCACAGACAACTGTCTGTATCACTGAAAGGTCTAAAAGGTGCACCATAACTACCATTAAGGGCAGTTAAATATCCTGTCTCTTTGGCCTACAACACTGTCCCCCCAAGTTAGACAATGTCCACCATCCTAGAACATGTATTTATCCTTCAGGTCTAACATTCGAATGTCAGTTCCTCTGAGGGTCTGTAGCAAGCAAAAGTCTAACAATATCTTTCTCCCATCCCAAAGATTTCAATCATTTCATTATACAATCACAAAGTAATACAGATACTGCTATAAAGAATTATTGCAAATATAATTAGGGTTATTACTTAGTTGATTTTAAAATAGAGAGATTATCCTGGATTATCCGAGTGGACCTAACATAATCACTTGAGCTCTTAACTCCTAAGCTTTCTCCCATCTAAAGGCAAAATAGAAAGATGCAGAATAAATTGTCCACCAACCTGACTTGAGCTAGAAGCAGATCCTTCCCCTGGAGATTCTAGGTAAGACCCCAGACCAGCTTGACTTAGGCTTGTGAGGGTCTAAGCAGAGACCTAATCAAGCTGCTTATGTTTCTGACCTATAGAACTCTAACAAAGGAGTATTACTCTAAGCTGCTAATTTGTAGCAGCAATGGAAACTAATACAGAGGCTTTCCTTGTTCTCTCTCCCCATGTCAGATTGGGTTCAGTTCCCCGTTAAATGCCGCATTTCATAACATTCAACATACTTATGATAATATATATTCTAATATTTATAGTCAGAGATTTATATTTTTATACACCATTATAATCCAATGGATACACAACTGGTATCCATAAATGTTTGTTGACTGAATGAACAAACTTTTTACTCAACTATCTCTCAAATTTTTCAATAATAATGCAGCTCCTATAAAGTGCTATATTATAAACTACTTACTGGTCAATACCCCATAGCAATGCTTAAAAAGAGAAGCGTGCTGGGATGAATAGAAAATATTCATTTGGGCTGGAGATTTAGCTCAGTGATTCCAGCGCCTGCCTCGCAAGCGCAAGGACCTGAGTCCAATCCAGGTAACCACATAGAATGCTGGGCGTGGTGACTCACGCCCACCAGCCATCAATACCACATACCACAGTGCTGGGCATGGTGGCTCACACCTGTAATCCCAGCACTCGGGAGGCAGAGACAGGAGGATTGCTGAGTTCACAGCGGCATGCCTGGGCTACATAGTGAGCTCAGGGCCAGCCTGAACTACAAAGCAAGACCCTGTCTCAAAAAAAAAAAAAAAAAATTCAGTCATTTGAAAGGTTGTTATTTTGGTTTTATAAAGCCTCCCCCAGTCATGACTACTTCTTGCTCCTTGTCTAAAACCTCTAGAGGACTGTGGCTATCAGAGAATCATAGAATATTGCCAGATAGTGGCATTATTACAATAACCCTAGTTAATATCGCTCGGGTGTGTTGCATTATAAATAAAGCTTTAAAATATTTTTCTGTTTCAAACTGCAAAAATTATCCAAATTTATTCATTCTGAGACATTATTATTTTATACTAAAAACAGACAGAATATGTTAAAACTATTTGGTCAGAAAAGGAAAGACAAACAAAAAGAACAATTTACTTACATCAATGGAAAAGCAAAAAATGGTAGTGTCATGGCAAGTCTTGCAGTAAATTCATCAGGAAGATACCATAAGTACACAATTAAGCATGTAAACAGGTAGAGTACTGAGGAATAAAGAATTAATCTTCCAACCCATAATTTTTGTAATCGTTGATTTTTTTCCCTAAATTCTTCCAATGCTTGAATTTCCTGTTAAGTGAAAATTATTCCATATTACTAAATTTCAAAGTTCATTAAAAAAATCAAAATGTTAGACATTTCTAACGTGGCAGAAAAGCTATTTACAAAGAATTATTATGATTCAATGAATAAAATATCTTAATCTTTAACATAAAACATAGTATGTAAAATTAAAAATGATTACAAAATTTATAATATCCTGACAAATCACTTTTTAAAGTGAAAATTTAAGCACTTTTTTCGTTCTTTTCTTTTTTTTTTTTTTTTTTGGTACCAGGGATCAGGATCTTGCACTTGCAAGGCAGTGCCACTGAGCTAAACCCCGGCCCTTAAATCCTATTTTTAACCTAACAAACTAGCAAAGACTAAAGAAACAGAATTGGCACCAATATACATTTGTTGAGTTGAACAAGTAATGATTCTCCATACATGAGGTCTTTAATCTAGGAAAAAATATCTAGGAAAAAAAAAGGATAAAAACTAAAACATTAGCCCAAACTAAATTTCTTCTACTCATTACTCCCAGTACTCCTAGGGAATAACCATTTTTATAATGAAAGAAAATATACAAAGCTATAAATATTTTGCAGTTTGATAAAAAATGCTGCAGATTGTATTATAATCTACTTTAACCCATCTATAACATTGATTTATACCAGGCTACAGGTACAACTTCATTCTAATAGATTCTATTACTTGATATAGAACTTACTAAATCACACTGACAGACTTCAATTTTTTTCTTGAGATCATGTAGCAAAGTTCACAGGCTTATTCTATATAATCTCGAAATTCCCACAGCAGATCTAGCTTCCAAATAATATAATATGTACTTAATACCTAAAATAAATTAAAACATACCTTGTCAATACTTTCTAGGACTTCTACAGTCGAAGGCTTTGTCTGTTACAGAAATAAAATTGGAAATGGCATTAAAACTTACTGCAAACTTAGAAGTTATATAATCTAAAGAAAAATCCTATTTCTGAATTACTTTTTTTAGACGTTATCATCATATACGTATTACCATTTATTCATAACTAAGATTTAAGTGAAAAAATTACAAACAAAACTACGTAAGTTTTTTTTTTTTTTTTTGAGACAGGGTCTCACTTTGTATTTCAGGCTGGCCCTGAGGTCACTCTGTAGCTCAGGCAAACCTCATACTCAGCAGTCCTCCTGCCTCTGTCTCCCAAATGATGGAATTACAAGTGTAAGCCACCACACATGGCACTGCGGTGTGTGATACTGATTGCTGGAATTCCCGGCATGAGTCACCACGCCTGGCATTGTGGTATGTGGTACCAAGGATCCTCAGGACCCTGCGCTTGCAAAACAGATGCCAGAACCAATAAGCTAATTCCCCGGCCTTAATACTACATAAGATTTTTAAAGGCTTTTTCTATTTCTTTTTAATCCTAGAAGAAATCTGAAATCTGACAGCTCATCTTTCATTATTTTTAATCTCAATGGAACATACTTTATATAAAGAAACTTTTTTCCACCAAAAATTTTCTTAGATGATTATTCAAAAGTTCATGATTGGGCCGGAGGGTTAGCTCAGTGGTTCCGGCGCCTGCCTCGCAAGCACAAGTTCCTGAGTTCGATCCCCGGTAACCACATACAATGCTGTGCGTGGAGACTCACGCCCACCAACAATCAACACCGCATACCACAATGCCGGACGTGGTGGCTCATGCCTGTAATCCCAGCACTCGGGAGGCAAAGACAGGAGGATTGCTGAGTTCACAGCGGCTTGCCTGGGCACCATAGTGAGCTCAGGGCCAGCCTGAACTACAACGCGAGACCCTGTCTCAAAAAGCAAAAAAAAAAAACAAAAAAAACAAAAGTTCATGATTATGGATGTGACTCACTGGCAAGATGCTTGCCTAACCTTCATGAGACTCTGGGTTCCATCCCAGGCACCACAACAAACAAATAAATAATTCACATACTGGGGATGTAGCTCAGTGGTTCTGGTGCCTGTCATGCAAGCACAAGATCCTGAGTTCAATTCCCAATACCCCCCCAAAATCCACACACTGAGATAGATAGTCTGAAGCACTATTGCTGAAAGTTGACTTAGTATTCCAAAAGTCAAAATCAAGAGGTTACTTTCACTGCAAATTCCAAAAGTATTTATGTCATTATGACTGGGTTTATTTGCCAAAGATTTTATACAACTTAGCATATAATACCAATAGCCAAATAATACTCAAGAAAATATTTACCAACTCAATAATCCAAAAGAGTAACAAATACCCATTGATTGTAGTTTCCTAAAATAGCTGTTAAAATTAAGTTGAAACATATAATATTGACATTTTGTAAGTCAAAGCAGAATTTTGGCTATTTCATAGGGTTCAATCTAATAACAAAAGGAGATAAATATGATCCTCAAGCAGAATTGCCCTAGATTTAAGCACCAAGGGAATGTGGAGGACCCTGATGAGGAGATGAAATTGGACATTAAAGAATACAAAATGATAAAAATAAATTCAAGAGACTAGTACACAATGTGATGACCATAGCTAATGATGAGCTATTATATTCTTTTTTTTTTTTTTTTTTTTTTTTTTGCTTTTTGGAGACAGGGTCTCGCTTTGTAGTTCAGGCTGGCCCTGAACTCACTATGGTGCCCAGGCAAGCCGCTGCGAACTCAGCAATCCTCCTGTCTCTGCCTCCCGAGTGCTGGGATTGGGATTACAGGCGTGAGCCACCACGCCCAGCATTGATGAGCTATTATATTCTTTAAAAATACAAGTGTAGGGGCCGGAGGGTTAGCTCAGTGGTTCCAGCGCCTGCTTCACAAGCGCAAGGTTCTGAGTTCAATCCCCGTGACCACATAGAATGCTGGGCGTGGTGACTCACGCCCACCAGCCATCAATACCACATACCACAGTGCTGGGCCTGGTGGCTCACGCCTGTAATCCCAGAACTCCGGAGGCAGAGACAGGAGGATTGCTGAGTTTGCAGTGGTTGCCTGGGCTACATAGTGAGCTCAGGGCCAGCCTGAACTACAAAGTGAGACCCTGACTCAAAAAAAAAAAAAAAATACAAGTGTAGAGCTGAGCATTTAGCTCAGTGGTTTGAGCGTCTGCCTTGCAAACTCAAGGTCCCAAGTTAGATCCCTAGTAACCATATATCACCAGTGCCAGGCGTGGTGACTCACACCCATCAGCAATCAGTGCTACACACCACAATGACAGGCGTGGTGGCTCACACCTGTAATCCCAGCACTCGGGAGGCAGAGGCAGGAGGATTGCTGAGTTTGAGGCTTGCCTGGGCTACAGTTGAGCTCAGGGCCAGCCTGAACTACAAAGCAAGACTCTGCCTCAAAAAAAAAAAAAAAATGCACGTGTAGACATCAAGCATTCTCACCACAAAAATGAAAACCACATGAAGTATACGTTAGATTTTTAGTCATTCCATGTATATACTTTAAGGCATCATGTTGTACACAATAAATATGATTTTGTCAATTTGAAAAAGATAGAAAAGGGGGGATCAAACACATATTGTCCCAGCAATAGCCAAAAACTAAATTAGGTAGCAAGTATCACTAGACTCCACTGCTATTGTGTTAAGAAGTCAAAAACTGGGCCGGCGATTTAGCTCAGTGGTTCCGGCCCCTGCCTCGCAAATGCGAGGTCTTGAGTTTGATCCCAGTAACCACATACAATGTTGGGCGTGGTGACTCACACCCACCAGCAATCACTACCACATACCACAGTGCCGGGCGTGGTGGCTCACGCCTGTAATCCCAGCACTTGGAAGGCAGAGGCAAGAGGACTGCTGAGTTCAAGGCTTGCCTGAACTATATAGTGAGTTCAGGGCCAGCCTGCACTACAAAGCAAGACCCTGTCTCAAAAAAAAGCAGAAGTCAAAAACTAACCAATCTATCCTAGACTACATTATCTCCTCTAACATACAGAGCACCTATCGAATAATCTATATTTTCTAGCTCTAAATTTTAGATAAAAACCAAACAACATTTCTAATTTTGTTTAATCTACCATTCTTAAATATCAGCAAATATTTGTGATAGCTTTAAGTAAAAACATGGTATATAAAAATGTAAAGATGGTATAGAATATTTAATTTCAACTATTTTTAAGGTAAATTCAGAATTCAGGCAGTTATGAAACGAAAATTAAAAAGATAAACACTTTTATATACAAATACGGAAAATACAGGAACAAAAATAATTCCTAAGTCAAAGTGAAAGAATTCTTTTAAAGAGACATTGGAGACTAGAGATTTAATTCAGTGGCAACACACCTGCCTCACAAGCACAAGGATCTGAGTACCAAGAAAAAAAATAGAGACATTAAGCACTTACAGAACTAAGATAAAGTTCAGATTTTAAAAAACAATTCAGAATATAAAAGTGAAAAAAAGCAGAAGAAATTATGTAGAGATCAAACTACAACTGAAGGTGATACCACAAAGGAGACTTTTACAAATAGCTTTATAAACACTGTGAACTAGCAGTAAAGAAAGTCACAGTAAAGAAACACTTACTCTCCATCGAGAAAATAATCCACCCATCTTTTATTTGTAGAAATGTGGCACAATGATAAATATCATCAGTTGTCCAAAGGAAGTCACACTAGAAATAAAGCAAAAATTTTTTTATATATTAGGTTAAACACATTGTATATCTACTATAAAATTTAGATGTCCCAATACTATGTAAAAATGCTGTAAGATACTAATTTATTTAACCACCATTAATGTAATTTGAATTCAGCCAGTCATTGGGGTCAATTCATCTTTTTAAATATTTTTCTTCAAAGGAAGGACACATTTAAAGGTAAAGATACAGCTAGAAATGCTTTTTAAATAACAAAGCATTGTGAAGTCTACAGTCAAATGACCTAGTGATTTTTCTCTTCTTTAATGTAGGGTCCTTGCATTTTGGTAATATTATATTACTTTCATTATACATACCTAAATAAAACCATTTGTATTATTCACTGTCAACTAAACTAGTTACTTAAAATTAGGTATATTTTACAATGTTCAGAATAACATCACTTTACAAGTAAACATAGGAAACCAATTAGATTCTAAATAAGAAAATAAGGGTTACAAGGCTGCCTGTAACTTTGAGCAAATCACTTAATGATGTTGAGTCTTTTAATTTTTTCCTGTAAATTAGAATTAATCACAGCAACACTTTATCACAAGATAGCATTTAGTATTGCCACCTCTCTCTCACACACACACATACATATATATATATATATATAAAATCTATATATATAATATACACACACGCACAGTAAAAATGTTCAGAGACTTGGCCAGTCGCACATAAAAAACATGGCCTTAAATAGCTCTTCCTTTGGAGTTCTGGTCCCATTCATAAATGCTATTGTTCAACATTCCAAATAAACATTTCTTTCTGAAATTTTACCTAAGTTCTTCAAGCAAGTTGACCATTTCAGATAACTATGTATCTAATTATTTTGTTTTTCCATGACCCAAATTATTTATAATAGACTCAGCGTTATATTCAAAATCAATTTGCCACTCAGTAATTATATAAATTTTTTTAGTTGAAATAGTAATTTTTTTTTTTTTTGAGACAGGGTCTCGCTGTGTAGTTCAGGCTGGCCCTGAGCTCACTATGTAGCCCAGGCAAGCCTGGAACTCAGCAATCCTCCTATCTCTGCCTCCCAAGTGCTGGGATTACAGGCGTGAGCCACCAAGCCCAGTGAAATGGTAATACATTTTTAAACTAATGTATTTTACCTAGTTACAAGTATATACTTTCAAATGTGTGAAATTACCTCATTTAATCAAATGCAGTTATTAAGGATGTATTTCTCACATTTTTAACCATAAATATAATCAGAAAACAATATCTGTGCCAAGTAAGAACTACAACAGTACTTATACACTGGAATTTCCATAGGATACAACAATTAAGAATTTCTTAGTTAGAAAAATAAGCGTCTCCTTAAAAATATTTTGACTTGGGCTGGAGGGTTAGCTCAGGGGTTCCGGCGCCTGCCTCGCAAGCTCAAGGTCCTGAGTTCGATCCCGGTAACCACATACAATGCTGGGCATGGAGACTCACGCCCACCAGCCATCAACCAGCAAACAGCACCACATACCACAGTGCCGGGCGTGGTGGCTCACGCCTGTCATCCCAGCACTCGGGAGGCAGAGACAGGAGGATTGCTGAGTTTCAGGCTTGCCTGGGCTCCATAGTGAGCTCAGAGCCAGCCTGGACTACAAAGCGAGACCCTGTCTCAAAAAAAAAAAAAAAAAAAAAATTTTTTTTTTTACTTATAAAGCGATCTTTAAGGACAAAAATACCTATAAATCAATCCTGAAAAACTCTTTTTGTAAACTCATGTGATATGATGAGTTAACCTTTAAGCTGCAAGCTAAATAATGTTAATCCGTCCATATTAGCTCAGTATTCAAATTTCTAAACTGTGGTGGTGAAAAATTCTGGAACCTGAATGAACAAAAATAGAAATTGTTATCTGACCCAAAACATTAAGTAAATCTCAAAACTTTCTTATGATGCCAAAAATAACAAGAAAGGTGGAAAGGGAAAGATTCAGATGAACCACTTATTTTGATATATTCAACATATACATCATCCCACTGTTATAACTGATCTACGTATCTTGGGTTGTAAGAGAATTACTCCTCTCTAATAAAGTTTAAGCCATCATATCCTGTGTTATGGTTTAGATCTAAAGTATCCCCCAAAGTCTTATATGTTCAGAAGTAGGGCTTTCAAGAGGTAACCAGAACATGAGGACCCTAACTTCATAAGTAGTTCAATCCACTGATGAGATCATTTGATGTCATTATTTGTAGGTACTGGAAACTTAAGAAGTAGGGCCTAGTAAAGGAGTGGGTCAAGGGGTATGACCTCAAGGACTGTATCTTATCCCTGGCCCCTTCCTCTCTGGCTCTCTCACTTGCTCTCTGCCTCAGGACTTCAGGTTTTCCAGCTTTACTTTACCAGGCCCTTCTGCCACATTAGGCCCATAACAGTAGAACTAGTCAACCATGAACTGATTATTATGAGCCTAAATAACTCTTTCTCCCCTTTCTTTTATATTTATTAGTACATGTTTGTAGGACATAATATTTACATTACATTCCTTGTGTATAGTTGATACGTATACATAACTCTTTTTTTTTTTTTAGACAGGGTCTCACTTTGTGGTTCAGGCTGGCCCTGAGCTCAGTTATGTAGCCCAGGCAAACCTCGAACTCGGCAGTCCTCCTGCCTCTGCCTCCCAAGTGCTGGGATTACAGGCGTGAGCCACCACACTGAGCACTGTGGTGTGCAATACTGATTGCTGGTGGGCGTGAGTCACCACGCCAAATACTGTCTATGTGATTTCCAATCAAACCAGGGAACTTGTGCTTGCCAGGCAGGCAGTGAAACCATTGAGCTAAATCTCTAGCCTCATAACACATCTTTCAGTCCTTCCCCACTCCCTCCATTTTCTGATCCCTTTCTCATTTGAAAAAGACCTGTCTTCTTACTTCTTTTTATTTTCCTTTTTATTTATAATTTTTTATGTACAAGAAACTATGGGATATTTAAATTTGTTGTGTGATTTATTTCAGTTAACATTATGGTCTTAAGGTATATCCATTTTCCTACAAAGGATTCAACATTATCTTTCCTTAAGTTGTCTTTCTCTGGTATTTTGTCACTAACAGAAAACTAGAACCACTGAGCTAAATTTGGTTCTAAAACCAAATATTTTCTTTTGAGTGGTACCAGGAAATGAATGCAGGGGTTCACACTCTTACCACTGAGAAATATTTATCTAAAATGAATGACGTCAACAATAACAGTCAGTCAATTAGGACTTCATCTTTAGCAGGCATTAAAACAAATGATTTTGCTGGCCTGGGGCTCATGCCTGTAACCCCAGCTCCAGGGAGTCAGAGGTAGGAGGATTATTGCTGAATTTGAGGCTTACCTGGGCTACATAGTGAGCTCAGGGCCAGCCTGAAATAAAAGCGAGACCCTGTCTCAAAAAAATAAAATAAAATGATTTAGATAAATGTTATCATTTAGATACTACTACTCCTCTACTTTAGTAATGAAGACCTTGAAGCTAAAGTGAAGTAATATGCTAATTCCCCAACTGTAGAATCTTACTTTTGATTTTCTAAAAAAAAAAAAATACCGGGCCGGAGGGTTGGCTCAGTGGTTCCGGCGCCTGCCTCGCAAGCGCAAGGTCCTGAGTTCCATCCCCAGTAACCACATATAATGCTGGGCATGGAGACTCACGCCCACCAACAGTCAACACGGCATACCACAATGCTGGGCGTGGTGGCTCACGCCTGTAATCCCAGCACTCGGGAGGCAGAGACAGGAGGATTGCTGAGTTCACGGCGGCTTGCCTGGGCACCATAGTGAGCCCAGGGCCAGCCTGAACTACAAAGTGAGACCCTGTCTCCAAAAAAAAAAAAAAAAA
The DNA here is from genome assembly GCA_004025085.1 of Thryonomys swinderianus. Taxonomy (NCBI): domain Eukaryota; kingdom Metazoa; phylum Chordata; class Mammalia; order Rodentia; family Thryonomyidae; genus Thryonomys; species Thryonomys swinderianus. Next base: position 11,815 of record PVIC010010261.1, on the reverse strand, counting down.
CAGCCCCAAGAGCACAAAAGAAAGGAAAGTTGTTTTATATAAATCAATTAAAAGACATATAAAAATATATGAAGGCCAGGGATTTAGCTCAAATGGTACCACACCTACCTTGGAAGCACAAGGGACCAAATTCAATCCCCGATACCACCAAAAAATATATACAAAATATATAAGCTCCTCTATTTTTTTTTTTTGAGACAGGTCTCACTTGTAGTTCAGGCTGGTCCTGAGCTCACCATGCAGCCCAGGCAAGCCTCCAAATCAGCAATCCTCCTGCCTCTGCCTCCCAAGCACTGGGACCACAAGTATGAGCCACCACACCTAGCATTGTGGTGTGTGGTACTGATTGCTGGTGGGAGTGAATCACCACACCCCATATTGTTGTATGTGGTTAGTGGATCAAACCATGATGGTACACTTACTAGGCAGGCACTGGAACCACAGAGCTAGATCTACAGCCTTCCTCTAATAGTCTTAACTAGTGGTAAACAGAGCTACAGAAGTGGAAAGTGACTTACAAACACAAGACAGTACAATGAATATAACATATAGCCCAATTCTTTTATATTAAATCTGAATGCTTAAATCTATGCTAAAGAGAATCAAAATGACTCGCCCAAGTCTTAAAGCTCTAGCTACACATATAACTGTCAAAGTACAGGTTTTTACTGCACATCACTTTTTTTTTTTTTTTTTTTTTTTTTTTTTTTTTTTTTTTTTTTTTTTTTTTTTTTTTTTTTTTTTTTTTTTTTTTTTTGCTTTTTGAGACAGGGTCTTGCTTTGTAGTTCAGGCTGGCCCTGAGCTCACTATAGTGCCCAGGCAAGCCGCCGCGAACTCTGCAATCCTCCTGTCTCTGCCTCCCGAGTGCTGGGATTACAGGCGTGAGCCACCACGTCAGGCATTGTGGTATGCGGTGTTGATTGTTGGTGGGCGTGTCTCCATGCCCAGCATTATATGTGGTTACCGGGGATGGAACTCAGGTCCTTGCGCTTGTAAGGCAGGCGCCGGAACCACTGAGCTAACCCTCCGGCCCTGCACATCACTTTTTAAATTAGTGTAATTGATATATGTGCATAATATCACAATTGATAACAATTCTGACTGCAATTACTTGCTTAAAAAATTATTTTGTTGTTAACAAAACTATGGCTTAGTCTCCAAGATTCCAGAAGCAGAGAATTATGCTTTTAAATTTGTCCTCTAAAACAAAATCAGGATGATACTAACAAAAAGCCACATCCATGCTTTCATATTCATACTCAAAGAAACTGTCAACCTTTACTGTTTCAGCAATTCTTCTATCTAATACTGATTATTTGTTAAAGAAGCTGATTTACTATAAGGCACATGTAGTACTTTTCAATAGACATGAAAGCATACTATAATATAATTAAATATTTTGTACAGCCTTAATTTCACAATTTTATTTTCAACCACTGGTCTCCTTTCCATTCAAACATCTTTACTCCAGTTCCAGTAGCGTATCACTTACTATGAAACTATGCACAAATAAATTACTTAACTTCCTTCTTACTCAACTTCCTCATCTGCAAAACACGAATAGTTAAGGCTCCTCTTAAATATTAAAAAGCTTAAGTAACAGTATTTTCTAAACTAGCAGAGTGCCTACTACACAATAATTACTCAATACACAGTTTTGGTTTTTTGTTTGTTTGTTTGGGGCTTTTTTTGAGACAGAGTCTCACTTTGTAGTTCAGGCTGGCCCTGAGCTCACTGTGTAGCCCTGGCAAGCCTCGAACTCAGCAATCCTCCTGCCTCTGCCTCCTGAGCGCTGGGATTACAGGCATAACCACCACTCCAGACATTGGAGCATGTGGAACTGGTTGCTGGTGGGCGTGAGTCACCACCCCTAGTATTGTTGTATGTGATTATCCAGGATGAACTAGGGACTTTGCACTTGCTAGGCAAGCGCTAGAAAACTGAGCTAAATCTCCAGCCCCAAGACACACTTTTTAGTGCTGTGGTCATTAATACTTTCTTGTCTATCTCTGCTTTCTTTCAAATACTGTACTTAGAAAATATGTGGAAACCAAATGACCCTGGCATTTTCTTTGGAAACATAATCATTTTGCTTGCTTGAGTAGACAAATGGCTCAACCTAATGACTTGCCCCCAAGAATCTTCCATAGGTATATACATACCTTTCCACTCTGATATCTAAGAGCTGGCTACATATAAATGTGTTTTTCAATGAACAATAATGTCCACCATTTGAATGTTTTCCAACTACACTCACACTCAGGTTTTTTTAATTTATTTCATTGGTACATTTTATACATACTTTATGGTCATATTCAACATTAAGAACTTGTACCTGTACATGACACATCTTGATTCTTTTTTCCCCTTTTCCCTCCCCTCCCTACAACTACCACCCCTATATACATGTTTTGTTTCCTTTTTTCTTTTTTACTATCAAGTGTTTCCTTTCCCTTCTTTACTTTTCCCTACCCACCCTCTCCCTTTTCCCTTCGCACTAGGTTTGAGTGTCAGAATTTTAATCCTAAGAATGTTTTGCTTTGTTTTTGTGCATCTGACTTTAAGTCACATTAAAACAATAGAGCAAAATATATCTGGATTGAAAATATGACTCACCCACATACTAGCAAATACATGATCTTGGGCAAATTAAATTCTCTAAGCCTCAGTTTGTAAAATGATGAAAATAACTACACTTCATAGAACTGTTCTATGGATTAACTGAAATCATCACCTGACACAGTGTCCAACAAACAGTAAGCACTTAATAAATTGTGGCCATTATTATTTGTACTACAGGAAAAACATGGTACTTAAATAAACCTTTTTAACTTCTTTAGAAGTCACCTACTTAATTTTAAAAATTGAAAAATAAAATTTGTTTGGACTTATACTATATTACTCAGTTATTCCAGGGCAAAAAATATAAAGAAAAATATTCTGCATACACTTCACTCAAATAACCCTGTAGGCCTCTGAAGAAAATAGCAAGGTAACTTTAGTTTTACGTATATCAAGTTCCAAGTTTAAACTATTTAGTCACCCTCCAGGGCATTTCCCTAACACTGTACTATACAATTTAAGGTTAAAAGTGATGTGTTCTAAAATTCTAACTATTAAATATCTTACTTGAAAAGGCAATTTTGAAATATCCCAAAATATCACATTTATTGCAAAAATAAAAGAGGAAAAGCACTTTTAAATATGGTGGTAAAATGTTTGCATTCCTGGTAAGTAAAATACTCTGAAATAATACCCCCAAAATGACTAATTGATTAGACGGATTTCTATATGAAATCATATCTTTTTGACAGCCAGATAGACTCCTTTTCTTATACTCTTTCAAGTTAACAATACACTCTATAAATTTCTTAACATTATTATTACATTGATCTCAACAGATGACAAGAAAACCTTAAAATTCTAAGTTTAAAAGCACCACTCTTATATAAGAAACTATATTAAAACCTACTTAGTTCTCCTATCAGAGCTGCAGAGGACAAGGAATTAGCATTTCCTGCCAGCTTGAACATATGCCTGAAACTAAGTTTCCACACTGCTACTGAATAGAATCACTTTTGTTTTTTGGTTTTTTTTTTTTTGAGACAGGGTCTCGCTTTGTAGTTCAGGCTGGCCCTCAGCTCACTATGTAGTCCAGGCAAGCCTCGAACTCAGCAATCCTCCTGTCTCTGCCTCCCAAGTGCTGGGATTACAGGTGTGAGCCACCATGCCCGGCATTGTATGTGGTTACCGGGATCGAACTCAGGACCTTGTGCTTGCAAGGCAGGCACTGGAACCACTGAGCTAAATCTCCGGCCCTGAATATAATCACTTTTGTCAAAGGTGAAACCCAGGCCACAGGGTAAGGAGAAAATAGTATACACGAAGCACCACAAACCAGAAGCTAAGAAGCAGAATATGGAAAATTCTGCGAGTCAAAGGTCTTGGTCAGTGTTCTGAGAACACCATCAGCAAAAGGGAGTGTGTCACCACTCCCAACTCTCTTCCAAGACATAAAGCATTAAAGAATGAAACCTATTGATGGCTTGGATTTGCTCTTCTCCTGCGCGCCTATTTACACCAACACATCTTCGCACTTCTCCACCCCTCAGGCCCACCGCGGTCTCACAATAAATACAGACAATGGTGTAGAACTGCTTTTCTCTGAGCACGTAACCCACGCCCACACCGGAGCGGAGCAGCATGACACTGACAGTTTCGGTCCCTTCGGATCTTTCTAACTCAAGGAGTCCCCGCATAACTCACAGAAACAGGATATGTATTGGGCCACTCGGAACGGATGGTTTAGCGTGGGATATGCTAGTTTGGGACCTTCGGGCTCTTCTCAATACAAATGGGCCAGGAGCCAGACTCAAGCCGGTGACTACCAGGAATCCCAGTGGGGCTGAGCTGGGGAAACCAGCGGCCCTCGCAGGGCAGAACCGTGTCGCGAGCATTCCAGACTGACCACTGCCACTGTGCTGAGAAACCCCACGGTCAGCGCCCATCTCAGAGGGCGCCCATCTGCCCGCGCCGCTGCCGCCGACCTCTTAGGCCACTAGGCATGGGGCGGGGGCAACAGCAGAGGCAATGGGGAACCCCGAGTGTGTGTGTATTTCCCCGGCGGAAAGCCCTCTCTGATGAGCCCTCCCAACAGCCTTCATCTTAAGCACTCTACCTGCGTGAAGCGAGAGCAGCCCGGCCTCCGCCTCTACCGTGCCGGTGTCTGCAGCCAGTTCAAGCCGCCTCAGAGGGAGCCAGCAACCCCAACCCACTGAGTGCTGGGCCCGGCCAATTCCTTCCCATAAAACCCCGCGCTCTCCCCGACAACCAATCAGCGACGCGATCGGCGCGCGCCGCTCCCTGTCACGTGACCCGAGCGGGCCTGGCCGTGGGGGGCAGGGAATCCAGTTCTCGGCCTGCGGACGCCTGGTGGCCTCAGGGGACTGTGGAGGGTGTTCCTTTGCGCGTTCTAAAGGGTACTGCCATTTATTGCGACTCTTACTATACAGTTATTTCTTAGTCTTTCCTTCCTTTTCTTTTAAACCCTGCCACATCTCGCTGGAGAAAGAAAACACTGACACTGGCTCAAGTGGTCCCAGACCGCCGCCGAGAGAGGAGAAAAGGGGGGGGGGGGACAAAGGGCGCGGAGGAGGAAGGCTCGAGGGTCCGACGTGAAGAGTCGCCCATCTCCTGTCAGCAGCCTGCCGCAGAGCAGGCTCACATCCCACACTTTAGAAAAGACCAGCCTGTTCCCAAACGTCCAGGTGGAAAAATGCAGCCCAGACCCCAGGAGTACTCGAGGCATCTGTCGCCCTGGACGTCAAAAAGGGTCATTTGATGACACTTAACCTCTTGTGAGGTATGGGAATTTCAAAGCATGTGTAACAATAAAAGGTTTTTCTTTCTTAAAATTCTCGACCAGTCTCCAAAGCCCTTAATACGTGGGCCCACGGGCTGTATTGATACTTGAATGACAAAAATGCAAGGAATGTGTGTGCGGACGGTAGCAAGGAGAAACGTGGTGAAATTTTAGCGAATATTTTCATCATATTTAAACCCGTGCAACGTTTTACATACGGTGCAATCATTTTTTTTTATTCTGGCTACATATGCCTACTATAAAATAAAAAGCTTCCATGGTTTTCAAAAAGCATAATTTTAATATGTTAAACTTGAACATCACAGACAGGTACAGAAATTAAACATATCTACTTGATAAGAATCATTTATTATGCTGGAAGCTTCTGGATGATTCACTGAAGTTGTTTGCCCTAGATGTTGAAATGTTTAGCTGAGGTTCTATAGTCTTGAATGGATGAAAGGAACTAAAATTTACTGTGTAGCTTTGGTCAATTTGCAAATATAGAAAAAGTGATAAATATTTTGCCTGTTTAGATGGGGAAATTTAAACATTTTATTTTTCATCTATTGAACTGTCAAAAGTATTGAAAGTTCTCTCCAACTCTACAAATAGATCTTTGAAAAATCTTTCCTATGAGAAAAAAAAAGTTAATGGTTTTTACTATTGCTAATGTTTTGTTTTCTGGTTTTGAATGAGTCATCAAGTTCTAATGTATATTTGCTTTTTGTTTGTTTTCTGCAGTACCAGGGATTGAACTCGGGACCTTGCAGGACCTTGTGCCTGCCAGGAAGCTGTACTTAGCTAAATCCCCAGACCTTAAGTTCTATTGTAAAGGGGGGTTAAAAACAGAGTTAAGATACAAAGAACTAACTTGATAACAATAAATTGCAAAAACTGAGCCTGCTACAGAGATTTAACCTAGCCAGTGGTGAGAGAGAAACATCAACTTTCTTAATTTCCCAACAACCTTTTAAGGCATTACTTTTCAGAAGAAACCAAAACAACACAGAATATGTACATTGTTACAACTGCCTCCTTTATACCAAGTGGTAAGAGTCTGGGCTGGAATTGTAGTTCAAACATAGAACACTTAACTAACATGTATGTGCCCTTAATTTTATCACTACCAACCCTCCACACAAACACACTCGAGTTTGTCAAAATAAATACAGAAGGAAAAACATAAGTGACTCCAAACATTTATGGACAAGGCCCAGTGGTAAATGCTACGAAGACAGATAAAACAACTATCCTATAAAGCATCTACTACCAGTGGGAGAAGCCCTAAGGGGGGAAAAAAATAAGTGCTGCGGTGGAGGCTAACATTCAAGGTATTAGAAAATAAAACAATAGCTAGGAAAGGAAAAGCAATAATAGGTGCTGCTTTAGCAGAACCTGAATATCAAGTCCTCCCCTAATAAGCCTAATGTAGGGAAGGCAGGAGAAAGGGGAAACGAGAAGATGTGTAATGCACAGGTATAAATTCTCAATGTTAAATGTGATCTTGTTTTATGAATAAATGTACCAATAACATCAATTTTTTTTTTTTTTGAGACAGGGTCTCGCTTTTGTAGTTCAGGCTGGCCCTGAGCTCACTATGTAGTCCAGGCAAGCCTCGAACACGAAGCACCACAAACCAGAAGCTAAGAAGCAGAATATGGAAATTTCCTCCATCTTCATAGGTTACTTAGGGCCCTGCAAATTACACTAATAAAAGACATTAGCAAGAGAAAAATATCTTTAAATACACACACTCACTGGACCCTTTTCAAAGAAATTTTTTTTTTCTTTTGAGACAGGGTCTCGCTTTGCAGTTCAGGCTGGCTCTGAGCTTACTATGTAGCCCAGGCAAGCCTCGAACCCAGCAATCCTCCTGTCTCTGCCTCCCGAGTGCTGGGACTACAGGCGTGAGCCACCACGCCCAGCACTGTGGTATGCGGTATTGATTGTTGGTGGGCGTGAGTCTCCACGCCCAGCATTGTATGTGGTTACCAGGGATCAAACTCAGGACCTTGCGCTTGCAAGGCAGGCACGGGAACCACTGAGCTAACCCTCCGGCCCAACATCAATTTTTTTTAAAGAATGTAGGTGGCCAGTAACAAAGGAGCAAGGAGATGGCAACAAGTAGGGGAATTGAGCAATTTAGGAAATAAAAATGGGAGGTCTTAGTAATGATGACACTCCCTATGAACAGAGCCTTGAGGAATAAAGTCACATACCAAAGGAGGAGGTTAGGAGAGTTTTACTGGAAATAATAACTCTTGTATTTTCAGGAAGAGTCCTGAGTAGATGACCACATATCCCTTCAATCCAGAGCTACTTTTGGTTTTTTGAGACAGGATCTCGCTTGGTAGTTCAGGCTGGCCTGAATTCACTATTGTAGCTCAGGCTAGCCTTGAACTCAGAGCGATCCTCCTGCCTCTGCCCCCTGAGTGCTAAATTTACAGTCCTGAGCCACCACACCCAGCCAGAGCTACTTTTGGATAAGCCTAGCCTAAAAATGTCTCAGTTCTAAGCCATGCTATCAAACATCTGCTTGATTTCTCACAAAATTGAAGGTATCATTTTCTGATTGATCCCCTTCGCAAGGCATGGAACAGTTCTTCTGCAGAGTGTCCTGGATTTGCATGATGGACAGGTCCCACCCATTTGCCCAGCCACTTTGCCACACCCTAATCTGCCAGCAGAGGGTTGGCTGTAGACAGAAGAGTCAGAAATGATGGATGATTTCTGTTGCCCCCAGTGGATGGGTACTAATGCCACTGCTGAGATCTGGGACACACTGTGTTTAGACAAGCAGCTCTAGAAGAGTGCATTGATTGTAGCTTTTCTGGCTCTTAGCCCAGGCCTCTCATTGTTTGCTAGAATGTCTCTGCCTACTCAGGTGTTCTCTCTTTTTACCTCTGCCATGAAGGCCCATCTGTCAACCTCACTAGCTCCAGAATTTTGTTCAGTGTTGAGTTCCAACACCTTGTCTTTCCACTCCTTTCAATTCAAGTGTTTTTTCACCTTTCCCAATGGCTGAAGCCTGAAGGGAAAAGGGGTCAAATGCTGTGTCAGTGAGGCTTTTTCATTCTTGAAACCTACTTTGGAAATGTACATAAAGGCTTAGTTGTATCAGGAAAAAAGATTTTCTTCCATCTTCATAGGTTACTTAGGGCCCTGCAAATTACACTAATAAAAGACATTAGCAAGAGGAAAAATATCTTTAAATACACATACACACACACACACACTGGACCCTTTTCAAAGAAATTTTTTTTTTCTTCTGAGACAGGCTCTCGCTTTGCAGTTCAGGCTGGCTCTGAGCTTACTATGTAGCCCAGGCAAGCCTCGAACCCAGCAATCCTCCTGTCTCTGCCTCCCGAGTGCTGGGATGACAGGCGTGAGCCACCACGCCTGGCACTGTGGTATGTGGTATTGATTGCTGGTGGGCGTGAGTCTCCACAGCATTGTATGTGGTTACCGGGAATCAAACCAAGGACCTTGCGCTTGCGAGGCAGGCGCCGGAAGGCGCCAGAACCACTGAGCTAATCCTCCGGCCCCTCAAAGAAATATTAATGCAAAAAGTGGTTAGTATTTGGGACTTATATACCATCTTCATAGAGAATGGGGAAGGGCAGAGGGTACTTCATTTTGACTTCAAGAGTAGAGAGGAAGAGAAAGGGCACTTAGACAAAAAAGATGACTTTTTGGAAAAATAAATAGGTTGTTAAGAGAAGAAATGTAGTTCATGCTGGCCCTGAGCTCACTATGTAGCCCAAGCAAGCCTCAGTCTCACAGCAATCTGCCTGCCTCTGCCTCTAGAGTGCTGGAATTACAGGTGTGAGCCACCACACCCAGCATTGTGGTATGTGTCACCAGGGATTGAATTCAGTACCTTGTGCTTGCAAGGCAGACGCTGGAACCACTGAGCTAAATCTTCGGCCCTAAAAGATGTATTTTTGTAACAGTTTGGTAATGGTGTCTGGTTGTAATACCAGTTTATATGTGAGACTATTGAAAATGCTTTCAAGAGGGCTGGCGGGTTAGCTCAGTGGTTCCAGCGCCTGCCTCGCGAGCGCAAGGACCTGAGTTCGGTCCCCTGTAACCACATATAATGCTGGACATGGAGACAAGCCCACCAACAATCAACACCGCATACCACAATGCCGGACGTGGTGGCTCACGCCTGTCATCCCAGCACTCGGGAGGCAGAGACGGGAGGATTGCTGAGTTCGCGGCGGCTTGCCTGGGCACCATAGTGAGCTCAGGGCCAGCCTGAACTACAAAGTGAGACCCTGTCTCAAAAGCAAAAAAAAAAAAAATGCTTCCAAGAGATGATTTCTAACAATAGGAATCTTTGATAAAAGTAAAAGGAAAGCCAGTGATATAGCTCAATGGTGAAGCACCTGCAAACAAGCCCCTAGGTTTGATTCCCAGTACCAAAAAAATTTTTAAACAATAAAAATAAAAGATTTCAAAAACTTGCATGCCTTCTGTTCAAAATATTTTTGTAACAGTTTCATACTCTGGACCCCTGCAATTGTTGTCTTTGTAGTCTTGCTGTAACAACTCTTTAAGTCTCTGTCAGGCACTGTAAATGCATGGGACTAGGCAAAAAATCAGAAAAATGAAGAAAACACTAGAATTATGTTTTAGGAGACCAAACTATTACAGAAAAGTTTATGAAATAGAAGTATATGACGTGATGGCATAACACAGACATTCATATAACCAACCCATTTGGGTCAACAAGAAGAAAATTATTAACACTTCAAAACACCCTAAGGTGCCCCTTCTCTTACAACCCTCAAGTGCCTAGAGATAGTTGCTGTTATAACTTCTTTCTTTCTTTTTCTCTTCCTTTCTTTCTTTTGCTGGCACTGGGACCTGAACACAGGGCTTTCATGGAGAATTAAATTCCAAAACCATTTTTTTTATTTTTCATTTTTTGAGATGGTCTCTTGTTAAGTCTCTAAATTGCTCATCCTGGACTTGAACTTGTGAGCCTTCTGCCTCAGTTTCTCAGGTCTATGTACCATCATACCTGGAACTTTCTGGCTTTTCTTTACTTTTACTGCCTAATTACTCAGCCTCATACAATGTAGTTTATTTCTAGATTTGACCACTATGTCAGTGATGTCACAGAATAAGTTTGTTTTACTGTATCTTGAATATTTTGCTTAACCTTATGCCTTTCAGATTTATTGAAATTGGTATGTTTGTAGTTTATTGATTTTCATTGAGGTACATTTATTATATTGCATGGATGTACCATAAAGTATTCTATTGGTGATGCGCATGTTTGCTGTTTTTGCTTTTGGCTATTAGAAGTTATTATAAAAGTTTATATATACACACAACACACACATACCATAGAACACATAAACACAGATTTCATTGGAGTCTTTAGCTTTTCATAGATTTCAGATTTGTAGAACATCCATATCTTTAGCTTTATAATATACTGAAATTTTCCAAAATGATTATATTTACCACTAATAATATATTATACCACTAATAGCATATATCATACCATTATTATACCACTAATAACATATAAGAATTGCTACTGCTCCACATTCTCATCATTATGTGATATTTCAAGACATTTTTATTTTTGCCAATCTAATGAATATGTAATATCAATTTATTGTGGCTGTGTTTTTGCACTTTTGTGATTTGTAATGAAGAATATTACCTTTTCTTATAACCATCGTCTCATTCTTTAGATCTGTTCACATTTGTGGATTGGATTGTTTATATTTTTCTTGTTGACTTGTATCAATTTATTGTATAACATAACATAGAAATAATTTTTGTGATTTGTTGATGTTACAGATGATTTTCCCACTTTGCAATCTGCCTTTTCGCTCTCTTAAGGTCTTTTTGTTAAGCCTTTTTTTTTTTTTTTTTGAGACAGGGTCTCACTTTGTAGTTCAGGCTGCCTCTGAGCTCACTATGTAGCCCAGGCAAGCCTCGAACTCAGCAATCCTCCTGTCTCTGCCTCCCGAGTGCCGGGATTACAGGCATGAGCCACCAGACCCGGCTCTCTTAAGGTCTTTTGATGAAAAAATTCTTAGCATCGAATTTGCACTTCTTTTTTTATGATTAGTGGTATTTATGTCCTATTTAAGAATCTCTTCATAACCTATATTTTGAAGACTGTTATGTTGACTATTGTTTTCTAAATTTGCTTCTAGAATTTTAATTTTTTACGTATGGAGAAAAAGAGGAATCTATAGCTCCTCACCTACTTTCTCGCTTGTCTCATTGTTGAGACAAAGTACCCAACACCCAAAGTTGGCTGGCTCCAAGAGAGGGTAGCGTGGCAGAGGGATGTCATGGAGGAGAAGCAGTCTGAGGCAAGGCAGGGCAGACAGAAGGCAGCCAACAGTGAAATAGCAAACACCGAGCTGCAACAGCAGCCCATTTTCTGTCTTTTATATTCTATCCAGGCTCCCCCC
>PVIC010010260.1:0-43787 GCA_004025085.1 Thryonomys swinderianus | reverse complement strand
AAGATACAGCAATGTGACTCTCCATAAAAAGGAGATATCAAATAACAAGTAATGAATGGTTTCACTTATTCATAGACAACTGATTTTCAACAAAGACACTAGGAGCATACACAATGGAGAAAGGACAATCTACCAAATAAATGGGGCTTGGAAAATAGATATAGAGATGTAGAAGAATTAAATGAGAAATCATCTCTCTCTATGTGTAAAAATGACACAAAATAGGACAAAGAATTATAGATGTTCTATTTTACTGAAGACTTTACTAATAAAAGTATTTTCTTATAGTGCCCTTTGTAAGTTTATTTCAAGCTGTGAATGCTGTGACCCTTACCCTGTCAGGTCCATCACACTTTCTTTTCTCTTCATTCTAATATTAAAAAAATTTTAAGAAATCAGTTACCATTTTTAACAAATCTGATAATATCTATAGGGAAGGGGTTCGGGTTCTCATGGAAAGATAAGTAGTAGTACTGAACCTGTGGTATCTTACCATAGTCTTTTCCTCTTTTGGGATCTTATGCCTCCTTTTCTTAACCGTGAAGCTCAAAACATAAACAGATACTTAAGTCAGCTTTCACTATAAATAGCAAAAACCAGCCCAAATATCTTGTTTTTCAAATTAATCTATCTTCTCATAGCCCATAAGTTCCGGAGGCTGAGGTTGTCCTTGTAAATGCTCGCCAGCCATGCACCAGGCCCTGAGAACTACCCTCAACACAGAAAGTAAAAAGTCTGTTTTTAGTAGACCTGGAATATTGTTTCTTTATAGCTTTTATTTAAATGGGATTAGGTTTTTAGTATTAAGTATCAAAAAAGCACCATAAAAAATTGTGTTCTTAGACTTGTTTAGAAGTACATGCATTCATATTACCTGTTAAACAAGTTACCTGACTCCTCCAGGAATGCAGTTTTCCATGTGCATTTTTTTGTGCGTGTACCCCCAATTCTAGTCTCCATGACTGTTGTGTCTGAGTCTCAGAAATCATTAACTCTCCACACCAATATCTTATTGCACAAACTATACAGTCACCTGTAAGAATATACCTCACTGCATGAAGGTAGATGTTTTGTTGTTCTTTGGGCTCTAGGACAAATCTATGGGCCAGGATGCAGACTATGAAAATTGTATGCACATGTAAAATCATCCTCATGTGTTTCCTGTTATCATTTAAGAGCTTTTGTTTGAAATAGTTTCTTTTGGATATGTGGTGGGGATGTATATCTTAAAAACTTGAAAGTTCTTATTAGATTCCTGTATGGAATGATGAATTTTTTCTAACTACTTGATTGTGGCAAAAAGATGCATCTAGAACGCGTAGTTTAAATATTTTATATAGGTAATGAACGTTAGTAATTCCCAATACTGAACAAAGTTTGTAAAGTGAAAACTAAAACAAAACAAAAAAAAAAACTTACAAGACTTAAAACTGTGAAAGTACTGGAAGAAAACAAAAGGAAAATGCTTCAAGACACTGATTTGAGGAAGCGGAGTTTTGCTTCTATACAAGACCCAAGGCAATGACAAGAAAAGTAAGTTTCAAAAACAAAATCACATTTAAAAATAACTTTTGCAAAGCTAAGGAAATTGTCACAGCGTTAAAGCAAAGCTCCATAATGGGAGAAAATGTTTGGAAGCTATTCATTTTGTAAGGTATAATTATCCAGAATATAAAATGGATGCAAAGAACTCAACAACAGTAAAGAAGGAACAGATGATTCAGTTTTAAAATGGGCAAATGATAGGACTGGTATGAATAGTTATTTTTCAAATAAGCTAAATAACTGTTTAAGAAATACGTAAAATCCTCAACATCACTAATCATCGGAGAAATCTAAGTCAAAAATCACAGTAAGACATTATCTCACCTAAGTCAAAATGGCTATTATCATTAAATCAGAAAGTACAATGCATCGTGATGAGGAGGTGCCCTCACCCATGGTAGGGTGTCAACTAGTTAAAGAAAGGCAGTTGGCATGTCTGCGACAGAGAGGTACTCCATGTTTACAGCAGTACATTTCCAAGATCCTCATTTGTCAAGACATAGACTCAGTCCAAATAAGCAAAGATGGGTTAATAATAAAGAAAATGCTGAGGGATGCTTCTTAAATGGGAAGGACATCAAGATACAGGATGCGGAGGGAGGGAGGTGGTTCAAGAAATGAAGATGTGGGCTGGAGGTTTAGCTCAGTGGTTCCGGCGCCTACCTCGCAAGCATAAGGTCCTGAGTTCGATCCCCAGTAATCACATACAATGCTGGGCGTGGTGATTCACTCCCAGCAGCAATCAATACGGCATACCACAGTGCCGGGCGTGGTGGCTCACGCCTGTAATCCCAGCACTCGGGAGGCAGAGACGGGAGGATTGCTGAGTTCGAGGCTTGCCTGAGCTACATAGTGAGCTCAGGGCCAGCCTGAACTACAAAGCGAGACCCTGTCTCAAAAAAAAAAAAAAAAAAAAAAAGAAAAAGAAATGAAGATGTGTCATGTACACATACCAACTGGAAGGTAAACATTGTGTACTGCAAACATGTACTAATATCTGGATCAGGATAAAATAAATAAATGCCAAAATGATTTTAAATTTAAAATAATAAATAAAATATGCTCTATGGAGACAATGTCATGTTATTCATCCATAAAAAGAATGAAACCCTTTCATTTGCTACAACAGAGGTGGGTCTGGAGGATATCGGTGAAGTGAAATGCATCAAGCACACAGACAAATCTCACATGCTGGAAGCTAAAGGAAACCTCAGGTAGGGGAAAGTGGAAGAGTTTTCCAGAGGCTGCCAAGGGTAGGGAGGGGAGATGAGGAGAAAATAGTCAATAGTCAAAGGTGCAGGGATGCAGTGGGGTAAAAAGAAGGGCTTTTACTCTTGCATAGTAAGGGAACTACTGTCCAGGAAGAATTTGAATGTTTCCAACACAAAGTAATAATCAATGTTTGTGGTAACTTTCTTTGATTATCACACACCGTGCATATATGTACAACAATACCTTACAATATATAAATTAGTATGTCAAAAATTTTTAAAATTTCTATCTTTCAAGATATCAATGCCTAATTAGATTAATTTAAGCAAATATGGAAATTGCGATCCAAACCACAATATAAATTTTTGAAAAAAAAATGCACATTTTGAAAAACTAACATGTCCTTCAAAATGACGTCTTAGACAAACTTATGTCCTTGAGTTCCTGGAAAATAAAAACAGGCAGGTATGTTCCTCGCTAAGAAAGTGAGTTGTGCAACACAGAAAAGAACAAGAGGAAAGGAACAAGCCGCCTGGCCCTACCATCAGGTCAAGACTGTAGGACATACTGGTGGGTCATTTTATGTAGCTGCCGAAGGAAATGGATATGCCTGGATAGAGAAATAATTAGACATTGCTGTGTTGAGATGGTTGCTGTAAGAACTAGTTAGTATACATGTATGGTTATTCTACATGTATGATCAATTTATATGTTTCCTTGCTCTGTCACTTGAAGGTTTTAGAAGCATGAAGCTCAGGTAACAATGAGCATACTCACCCCGGACCTTTTTGCTGAAGGAACCAGGGCACCTTGCAGAATGGCTGCTTTAAGACCTGACAAGCCTGGAGCATCTTTCAATGTTGAAAAAAAGAAACCACCAAAAACAAAAGCAGGATATTTTCAAAAGGATGCAGAACTCACACAAAAGACACCTTAGGTGCCAAGAGGAAGACAATAAATGTCATAAGATTATAACCCAAAGTGTAAATAGGCCTTCATGGTCCAGACTGAGATACACACGACCCTGAGCAGCAAGTAGGAGTGGAAGCAACTTGATACGTCTGTGCAGAACCAGAGCAGCTTGCAGGGACACTGCCCTCAAGGCGGCGGGGGGGGGGGGTGTCCTTGTGTCCTGGAAGTGCAGCAGTGCCTGGTGGCCCCTTCCAAAGAGGGCAGTGGGGAATGCAGGCAAGAAGGAACTTTGGCTGGACATGGGGTGTGGGCCAGAGGGCCTCAGGGCTTCAAAGGTGCTGTGAACTGTGGGGCTCCCCATCCCATGCACTTTTCTCTGTTCTATTTCCCGGGGGCCACACTGAGCTGACTGGTCTATCTCAGTGCAGTGTCAGGACTAAAGAACTCTCCAAAAAGGGCTCTGGAGCTCAGAGCCTCTTCCACTGTGGCCTCAGGGATGGAAGAGGTGCAAAGCCCAGGCTCTGCGGAGCCCCCAACCCTCCTGGGCGGCAATGCGGAGCTGCCTGTGGGCACATACAGGGCCCACAGCCCCAAAAGACTCAAGATGAGGCCAAGAGGGAGGCAGGAGCCCACTTGCAGGAGGTGACAAGTTCAGAGGAAGGAAGATTAACTACTACTGTGGAAACCTAATAGGTTCATACTATCACATAATAAACTCCATGGGTGAGAGAAAAGCAAGGGTGACTGCAGTTTAGGCAAAGCTACAGCTGCTGCTGCTGCTGCAAAAATGGTAAACCTGCAAGAGGAAGATACCTCACATTTGGAGTCTTCACGTAGAATCCATCGTAGCTGTCTCAAAACAGAGACAATCCCTGACCTGCTAGAAGCTGAAACCCCTAATTACTCACCATGAACTCATACAACTGTGTTCTTAGGAAGGATTAAATTGCCTTGAGACAGTGTGAAGCCAGTGAGGAGCCCAAGACTTTGGGGTGCAGAACAGGTGGTCTGCACCGCACTCCCAACCTGCAGTAACGAACGGAAGAGCAAACCCTTCTGAGAGGACTCACAATCTGAGGTAGACACAGTCCCTGCCCTCGGGACTCCAGCAGCCTCTTCACGCGTTCCAGCCTCTCGGTGAAAAGTATTTTTGGAGAGATTGGATTAGAGAGCTAACAGAGTCAGGATGTTTAAATCAGGAGCTGAAGACATTTAAAGAGTTTTCAGTTCCCTGTAAAGTGTTCCATTAGAATCCGTTGTCCCCTCTCTCCCTCTCTCTTGCTGTACACCACATACTGCACGTACGCCAGGCCTGGGCAGGGAGTGCAGGCGCGGACCCCATCCAGGGCTGGTGTAGCACTGTCCGGGGTGAGCAAGGGCAGGAGCCTGGGGAGGTGGACACCTCTGGTGAGGGTCCCTAGAACCAGCAAATATTCATTCTGGCCAGGCTGCTTAACTTCCAGAATATTTACCTGAAGGTGAAGATAGCTAAAGGTCCTCTGCACCTTGATTTTGCCATTTTGAGTGGACTATTCCTGCGCTGAGGAATGACAGGAGTGTGAGGTAGCTCCGTTTCCGCTCATATTCTTACTATGGAATATTCTGGCGTTCAAGGATTAAACCTGGACTGACTCATTCTTTTGCTCCTCTTCTCTCTGAAGCCACAGCAGTTCAAACCACACCGTGTTCCTCTGGTCCTATTCATCTCACACCAACTCCAACCAGCCACCAGTCCAACATGTCCTTGCCAGGCTGGGCAGTGATGCCGGGTGCAGTGCTTCTGGCCCAGGCCCCACCCTTTTGGGCCTTTCCCCCACGGTGGGCTTGTTTCCCAGGTCGAGGCTTCACCCTCCTCACAGCCTGTGCAGCAGCAGGGAGAGATTACCTATCACCAAGGTGCGGAATTTTGGCAGACTGCTCCTGCAGTCGGTGTCCACGGTCACAGTCAAGGTCGCGATGCATGCTGGGGACACAGGCCACTGTGCATACTGCGCGTGCATCCACAGTCACATTCAGCCTGCTCAGTTCCTGCTCTCTGAGGAGAATTAGTGCACAGTGCACACTGACACACATGTGTGCCCACAAAGGAGATTCTCCCTCGCCTTTCACTCCACCCCCCACAAGTGCCAGGGTGACACAGCCACAAGTCTGCCCCACCTGGTCTGCAGCTGTGCTCTGTGCGGTTTCAGCGCTGTGTGACAGGGTAAGGGAAGGAGGCTCCTCCGGAGACAGTGCCTGCGGCCTTCTGCGTGAAGCTCCAGGTGATTCCAACGGGGATCCGAAGCTCCTGCCTCACCTTGCTTTCCTCACCTTCTCTTCTTTCCTGTCACCTAAAGCCACTCAGACAACTGTTTGCCTTTAAGATCAAATAAGTCTTCAATTCTGCCTGACATTTTATTCAACAAGTACTATATAGGCACTTACCTGTGTGTTTTAATCTGACACTACCAGTTTAGCTATGATGCAGTTCGTGCCTTGTGATAATAATCGTCTTTCCAAATAAATGTAAATATTTTTCCAAATACAAAAAGAGCGTATGGACTACATGTTTTTAAAAATAGAAACACTAGAAAAGTATATGAAGCAAAACTTCAAAACAACCTTCACTACTCTACTCTGTTGTTCTCTACTGTTGCTCACAATCACAACTTACTGCCAGTGAAACAGCTTCAGACATACAGCACAGAGACACACACACAGTCAGGAAGACATCCGGGGCAGGAGGCAGGGTGCTCAGAGAATCTTTTTCGCCCTCTCCTCTCGTGTCTGGGTCCTGCCTTGGGTTCCCATAGCTCACCCAGGCAAGCCCGGGACCTGGTCTGGGGTGGAGAGTTCAGCCCTGAGGAGCAGCTCAGAAACTGTGGTTAGCCTCCCACCTTCTCTCACAGCACCTGCCTCTGCTCTGTTCGGTAGCCACTCATCTACTTCCTGAGCATGGGGTTGGGAGCCAATGATCTCTCTGACTCACCAAGGCCAAGGCTGGTGCGTCATCTGCCTCTGACTGGATAGAACCCAAGATAGACACATATTTGCTCAATCTCAAAGCTTTCTTTGGACCATCATGGAAATGAGAAACCAGGTTCCCAAACACCAGAGTAAGACCAATGTTGGGGACATGTTCTCACTGAGTGACGGAGAACTAGCCCAGCAATGAGATAGCTCGGAGATCAAAGCTGCAAGAGGAGGACAAATGGATTTTTAGCCAGCTTCTGAGACCTTCCCTGGGCACCGTGAGGCACAGACACCCAAATGCTTTTCAGGTAAGTGAAGCCCTTTAGTCTTTGTTTGGGTGGGACACAGTCTTGAGTATGAAACAGATGAACCCGTGAAAAGGACTATAGAGCTTTTTTGTTTTGTTTTGTTTTTGTTTGTTTGTTTGTTTTTATGGAGAAGGAGACCAGGAGTTTGATCCTGGACAGACAAGTTTTATTAGCTGATGGCTGGTAGCCAACTACCCAGTGGAGGCTGCAAACTGTTTATAACCTATTAGAGGATGACTGTTAACTATCAGTTAAATAACTGACAGGACTAACAACTGTTGATGGATACAAAGTTTATTAGGATTGTACAGGCTTATATAGTATATATGTAGAAGTAGTGACCATAATAGCTGGCCATGGGAAAAGAAGAGAGAAGGTTATCTGAGTATAACTAAACATTTCAAGCAGAATATAAGGAACATTTTGTGAGCCCCCACAGAATGAAAGGATGGACTATCAAAATATGTAAAGAAATGCATCCCAATAAGTCAAAATAAACATAGAGGAGGACATCGTGACCAATGTATCTCCACAAGCCACCTTTGGCTTAAGTCTCAGCATTTTGGGGATGGGTCATGTAGCAGTCATAAGCCCTCAAGTGACCCATAACACTGGACCATGATAGGTCCTATAGCTAGGACTTTACTACAGTACAAGGGAAGGAAATTCTCAGTTCTGCCTTCACTACTGTGTGCCTGGGGCCCAGGACTAGTTAGTGGCCCCATTCTGCCTGCAAAGGAACTGTCTGATTCCCTGGGTCTTTTGCCTTGAGGAAAAGCAAAGGCAGGATATGGCAGAATGTCTGATCCAGTATGTGTACTGACTGTAGGTAAATTCATGGGAATTGGCCAATATCCCCAAGATTTATGGAATCACAGGTCATTAAAGCCAAAATATTTTTTAAAATAATAATAATAATAAGACTAAAGCTATATTATCTCTGTCATTGTGTACTAACCTAATTCAAAAAGAATTAGAGAGTTCAACATTAAAACAGAAACACTAAACCTTCAGCAAAACAGGTTAGGTAGAATTCCTGGAGACGTGGGTTTAGGGAAAAAGCTTTATGAAGAACAGAACCTCTACAGCATGAGAACTATCAGAAGGAATCAATAAATGTGATCTAATCCTATTAAAAAGCTTCTATACAGAAACCACCAGCACAACTAAACGACAACCAACAATATGGGTAAAAAATCGTTGCCAGCTGTTTCTCAGCCAAAGGGCTACTATCTAGAATATACAAAAAGTTTTTAAAAAATCAACACCCCCAGTTTAAAGACCCAATTCAGAAATGAGCAATCACTTTTCAGAGGAAGACGTAAAAGCATCAAAGAAGCACATGAAGAAATGCTCAACATCACTAGTCATTCAAGAGATGCAGAAAAAAACACTGAGATTTCATTTCATTCCACAAAGAATTGTTGCTATTGCAAAATTAACTAGCAACAAATGCTGGTGAAACTGCAGAGAGGGGGGAGTACTTTTCCACTGTTGGTTGGGACTGTAGACTAGTGCAACCACTGTTGAAATCAGTGTGGAGATTCCTCAAAAAAACTAGAATTAGAGGTCCCATTTGACTCCGCTATTCCCCTGCTAGTAATATACATGAAAGAATTAAGAAAATCACATCATAACAACATATGTCCACCCATGTTCATAGCAGCTTAATTTGTGATAGCTAAATCTTGGAAATAACCCAAATGCCCATTAACTTGAGACTGAATAATGAAGATGTGTTGTTTTCTATAAAATGGAGTATAATTGCCAGGCATGGTGGCTCACACCTGTAATCCCAGCACTCAGGAGGCAGAGGCAGGAAGATTGCTGTGAGTTCGAGGATTACCTGGGCTACATAGTGAACTCAGGGCCAGCATGAAGTACAAAGGGAGAGCCTACCTCAAAAAAAAAAAAAAAAAAGAAAAGAAAATGGAGCATTACTCTACCATAATGATAAATTTGAGTGATTTATGTCCAAATCGACATACATTGAGGATATACTCGTAAGTGAAATAAATAGGTCACAGATGTGTAAATACCATATCTTTTTTCTAGTATGAGAATCTGAAGATGTAAATGAGTTCTAGAATGTATAATAGATTTTGTGAAATAGAAAATATTCAAGGGAAGGGGGTAAGGTAAGTAATGAAGGAAAAAAATATGATGATAAAAGGGAAGCAAACCATATGTATATAGGGTACAGGTGGTTGTGGGATGGGTAGAGGAATGGGAAAAAATGAGAATTAACTCTTGTTGTATACTAGTAGAAATTCTCAATATTGAATGTGATCATGATGTGTATATAAAATTTACCAATGAAGAACTCAATTAAAAAATATATAACAATATAGTATAAATTATATAAAATGTATTTATGTTTGCACAATTATATTTTAAATTACATAAATTATAATGATTTTAAAATCATCATAAATCCTCTAAAACTTTAAACAAATATAAATACTAAACTAACCAGAGAACATCAGAAATTCCTGCTGTAGGATGAAGCAGAATGAAAGAGAAGCCAAGTCCCTAGTTCCCTGGTGATGCTATCATGAGTCACCACCACAGCCCAGACTGTGGGAACAGAAAGAACAACCAGAACCTGACCCACATGGGTGTGAAATCTTACGTGTGATAACACAAATTCCAAGTCAGAGGTCAGCTGGAGCTCACACTAATGGCCAAAGCAGCATTTAAGCAAAGGCAAGATGGCGAACTGCTGCCTTCAAACTCCTCATAATAATTATGTTTATTTTAATCTCATCCATAGAATCTCTCCGTTGTTAACCACCCAGGCAGAAGCAGAGTGCTATGTGGGCTAAATGTCAAGACCCCCTCAGATTGTTATGTTGGAGCTTCACTCTCCAGGGTAAAGGTCTTAGGAGGTGAGGCTTTAGGGGTAATTCATAGTAGAAGAGGTCTGCCGGGCATGGTGGCTCATGCCTGTAATCCCAGCACTCGGGAGGCAGAGGCAGGAGGATTGCTGAGTTCCAGGCTTGCCTGGACTACATAGTGAGCTCAGAGCCAGCCTGAACTACAAAGCGAGACCCTGTCTCAAAAAAAAAAAAAAAAAAAGTAGATCATAGTAGAAGAGGTCATTAGAGTGGAGCCTCCTTTGATGGAATTAGCCCCCTTATGAAAGAGACCCCAGAGCAATCCCTCAGCTGTTCCACCATGTGAAGACAGGATGTAGAAAATAGTCATCTGCAGCCCACCCCTGCTGGCACAATGAGCTTGAACTCTCAGCTTCCAGCACTGAGGGAGTCCATTTACCTTAAGACATTTGAAATCAATGATCGTTCAGCAGCTAGTACCACCGACTCCATGGTTCTCCACCATAGCAGTTTAGGTGGACGTCACTCTTTCCAACAAGGAGTAAGAGAAAAATGTCCAACGGGCTGAATCCTTGAGTGCAGGGGCTGCTTCTTGAAATAAGTATCACAGTGACTGGAAGTGTGGGATTTAAGATTATCTGCACCAAACCACATTCACCATCAAGTGACGGGCAGTCATTGCTTTGCTTTTTGTGTCTCTCTTCTGTCTTGAGGTAGCCGTCCTCTGAGTTAGCCGGCAACATTCTTTCCTTTATGTGCTGTATTACCTGATCAGTCTCTGATTTTGAGAAGAGATTGTATGACCTGTGATAAGCCAGGAATCACCTTTCCTGGTAAGTGTCATGGTCAGTGGAGAAGTCAAGCCATTGAGACTACAATCCAGGACATTACTCTGTTTTTTTCTTTTTTATATTGAATTCTTTATTGGTACAGTTTATATACATCTCACAATCACATATAACATTGGGGAATTTGTACCAGTATGTGACACAAGTTAATTCTCATTTTTACCCATATTCTTACCCACCCACATCTCCTGACCCCCTATATATATGCTCTTTTATTTTCTTTCAGAATCATATTTATTCCCTTCCCTCATTACATTCCCACACCAAATTTCCTATGGAAATTTCCCATTCTACAAAAACTGTCATACTTTCTAGAGCTGGTTTTTCAGAGATGTAACTATATACCTGTCAAGTCTTGGACATTTGTGATTGTCAAGTTGAGAATGTCATTGTTATATACAAGTCAACTAGATAAAAATGTAACGTATGGGATGGGATTAAACGGAATTATGCTATTAAGGTTGCTACAAGTTATGCAAAGCATTGTGATATTACCTTTAGCCTGCCAAATATTAAAAATCTATACTGCAATCTATAAACTAGGTGCTAAAATAAAAATAGAATTATTATCCTATCTAGAATGGAGGAGAAACAGATGAAACATCTAAAATACACTATCATTTAGAAAGAAGGAAAAGTGATATTAAATAATAAATGGGAGATATAAAACAAATAATTTGGCAGACTCCTACTTCATTTATGCCGTTTGTGCCAAACATCGTAAGTTTTTAAATTCATATATGTTACCTGAAAATATTTAAGGAATAAGAATTTGAAGAGAAAAAAACTTTATGTTCCATTTTTAAGTGCTATCCCAAAGAAACAAAACAATTTAAAAAAAAAAAAACTATGAATCAGGGCCGGAGGGTTAGCTCAGTGGTTCCAGCGCCTGCCTTGCAAGTGCAAGGTCCTGAGTTCGATCCCAGTAACCACATACAATCTGGGCATGGAGACTCACGCCCACCAGCCATCAATACCACATACCACACTGCCCGACATGGTGGCTCACGCCTGTAATCCCAGCACTTGGGAGGCAGAGACAGGAGGATTGATGAGTTCGAGGCTTGCCTGGGCTACATAGTGAGCTCAGGGCCAGCCTGAACTACAAAGCAAGACCCTGTCTCAAACAAACAAACAAACAAACAAATAAAACAAAAAAAACCCCTATGAATGAAAAGATGAAGTACATCAATAATTAGGTTAAATGTAAAATACTAAACACTCGAATGAAAATGATTGTCAGGATATTTTTAATTATAAACCAAATAAGTTCTTCAAATAAACGGTAATGTAATTTCACATACAAGGCAACTAACTCAATGTAAAATAATAGGAAAATATACTGAATTTATTTTAAAGTTAAAGAAGTATTTTACTAAGCAACACTAATTTAAGACAGTAAGTATTATTGGGAATAAGAAGCATTTCCAAATGTTAAAATTAATTTACTAGAAAGATACATGGCTTCAAATAGCATGAAATGAAACCAACTGTAATTGAGATATTTAGAAATTTTTTCAAAAATAAAAACAAGGGCCAGAGGGTTAGCTCAGTGGTTCTGGTGCCTACCTCGCAAAGGCAAGGTCCTGAGTTCGATCCCGGTAACCACATACAATGCTGGGCATGGTGACTCACGCCCACCAGCAATCAATACCACATGCCACAGTGCCAGACATGGTGGCTCACACCTGTAATCCCAGCACTCGGGAGACAGAGACAGGAGGATTGCTGAGTTCAAAGACTGCCTGGGCTACATAGTGAGCTCAGGACCAGCCTGAACTACAAAGTGAGACCCTGTCTCAAAAATATATATATATTAAATAAATAAATAAATAAATAAATAAATAAATAAATAAATAAATAAAATGAATACTATTCTTTCATGACAGATAAATCAGATATGATAGAGGAAAAAATGCAGTTTGAACAACAGGAAAAATAAATGACCTATTAACATTAGAGAAGACCTTATCCAAGAAATAAACTGCACAAATTCTTTTCAGTGATACACAAAATTTTGTCCAGGATAGTCCACAAGTATAAAATATGCCTTCATAAACTTCAGATATGCCTCAGATTTTAAAATATGTCTTAGTAAGTTTGTACTGCATAAAATAACTTCTAGCCACAGTGAAATTTACTGCTGATCACTAGCAGTGTTAGACATGTGAAACATGTCCTTGTACAGTTCATTGCCCTTCTCAACAGTTGGGGGTTAAGTGCTTCTTGAATGTTGCCACCCTTGGTGTCTTTGCTCTTGTTTTGTTCTTTTTTTTTTTTTTTTAAGTTATTAACCAGCAAGCTAACTCATCCTTATCAGCTGGCACTGTTCTTTGGTTACAGTGGTTCCTCAGCATTGCTGTCACAGCATCATGAACTCTTGCAACTTAAGATTTGTGATTTTGGGCCGGAGGGTTAGCTCAGTGGTTCCGGCGCTTGCCTCGCAAGTGCAAGGTCCTGAGTTCAATCCCTGGTAACCACATATAATGCTGGGTGTGGAGACACGCCCACCAACAATCAACACCGAATACCACAATGCCGGATGTGGTGGCTCATGCCTGTAATCCCAGCACTCAGGAGGCAGAGACAGGAGGATTGCTGAGTTCACGGTGGCTTGCCTGGGCACCATAATGAGCTCAGGGCCAGCCTGAACTACAAAGCGAGACCCTGTCTCAAAAAAAAGCAAAAAAAAAAAAAAAAGATTTGTGATTTTACTTCCCATCATTCAAGTTTTATTTGAAAGGCATTAGTAAATGTGACAAAAGTAGAGTTAAATAAGAACATTAAGGGGCCTGTCTTATAATTGATGAGTTTATTCTTAAATGTATTTTGAGTTACCTCATTTGCTTCACTGTGCAATCTTGTAAATGTGCAGATTTTTATGAATAGTAAATTAAGTTATAAGAACTATTGTGACTCATATAACCTTAACTATGGGGAAAACTAGCATTATAATTTTAAATTCAAAGCATTAGCACTGAAATTTGTTTCATTGTTATTGCAATTGTACATATGTATATTTGTACCTGTTTCAATGTGGAATGTTTCAATAAATGGAATATATAATGTATAAATGTACAAAAGTGAAATTGTTCTTAAATCAAATATATTTTAAGTTGCTTTAGTATAATTTATTTGATTTTTATACTCTCAATTACTTTTCTCATTGCTGAGACTAAATACCCAATACCCCCAAGTTAAAGGAGAAAAGGTTTATTTCAGCTCAGTTTGTAAAGGTCTCAGTCCATTGCTGGTTGAGTCCAAGGCAGTGTGTCACACCAGAGGAAAACTGCAGCGAAGAAATAATCCATGGTGTGGCAAGCAGAAAGTAGTGAGCAGCAGCAGCAGCAGCAGCAGCAGCAGCAGCAGCAGCAGCAGCAGCAGCAGCAGCAGCAGCAGCAGCAGCAGCAGCAGCAGCAGCAGCAAAATAAGAAGCAAGACTCCCTTTCCCTTTTACATCAAGCTATGAGCCTTTTGAATGGTTCTACCCTTACCCAGAGAGGAGCTTCCCAGGACAGTGCTAAGCCAATCAATGGACTAATCACCCTTAACCCACAATCACACACCTCAGATCCAACCACCTCTGAAAAGGCCCACCTATGAGTGCATGAGGCTTTGGGAATAACTAGATGTAAGCCATAACATATATTAAAAAGTATTGAAGAATCTACACATCAGAATTAGTTACTAGGTGGTAAGATGAGCAGGTATATCTAGCAGTTTTATATCGCATGTTTTAATGGTTTAGTGAGGTAAAGGTTTATTTATGCCTCACATCAAAGTTGACTAGGTCAAGAGCTGGCAAACTTACTCAGAGGGCCACATTGTGTTGCCCTCAGGATGGAACCATTCTGCTTCCACTGGAGTCCAGGAAATTCTGATCTTCCTTTCTCAGGTGTCACCATTTCTGTGTCTTCCACTCTGCTTTTCATGGGTAAAGGGAGGGGAGGTAGAAAGTTCACTTGGGACCTTTGTCAGCAGAACAGGAATTGTCAAACCCTACTTCTAACCCCCATGCCATCAGTCTCCAAAGCAAAGGCAGGAGGCTGAGAAGAAACTTCCAGTGTGTGCAAGGAGAAGAAGGAAGCAGTGAACCCTATCCAGGCTAGAGAGTATTTCTTTTCTTGAATTCATTAACACCTGAACAGAGTGGTCTCTCTGGGCCCAATGCCAACTCCTTCAATTTTTAAAAAATTTACCAGGAAGAGATAACAAATGAATAATAACCTGATAATCTGTTTGAATTTTTAATGTCATAGGCACAGAACATACACTATAGAAATAATTATACACTGACAACATAGTTATACACTGATTCTAGCTTGTCCTATAAAATAGGATGTGAGAGCAGACGAATCAGACTGTCTGAAACAAAACAATGGACACCTGAATATATAGCGCAGATGGAGGTCAGAGCCTGCGGCTGGGTCAGGCGTCCAGAGCTGCAGACCTGAGGGGAGGCAGGTTCACTCCTGAAGCTCCTCACATTGGGAGCAGAAAAAGCCTGTGCAGCAAGCCAGCCACTGGAGGCCTGGACCATGCTTCATCCAGATCAGGAAGTAACAGCTGTTTTCAAGCCCGGAATGTCACTGTCCTCCTGCCTGTGTGTGCAGGCATCCAAATACTTGGCCAGTGGGGTTTGTAGTCGACTTGATTATGTATTTTCCTCCCTCTCTCTGACCCTTAAGCAGTGACTTTCCTCCTGTCTCCCCGACACCATGGCCTTCATTCCTAGGAATCTGCCACATCCTATCCTAGGATGCTCTGAACCACAAGATGTCATCCCTAGGATTTTGATAATCTTAGAAAGGGTGTTGTCTTCATTATTTTTGTTGTTGCTGAGACAAAATACCTCACTACCAAAGTTAAACAAAAGGTTTATTCGGCTCATAGTTTGCAGAGATTTCTTTTCATAGTGGGCTGGCTCCAAGGTAGGGTAGCAGGGTGGTTAAAGAGACAGAGGAGAAGCAGCTCATGCCAGGTAGAAGGCACCAATGTCAAGTGACAAGCAGTGACCCTCTTCTGTCCCTTATAGCTTATCCAGACTATGTGCCCTTAGGGTGGATAGCACTCACACCCAGGTTGGGGCACCTTTGATCCATATCTAGAACTATGCCAAACAAATTGGTAGACCAATTTAATAACCACACATCCTTAATCCCAGCCTCACACACTCTAGATTCAGCCGCCTGTGGAAAAGCCTCCAAGGGCCGCATGAGGCTTTGGGGGATCACGTAGACAGAAGTCTTAACAGATGCTCAACCTGAAATGCTCAGTGTCACTGAGGTTGGTTTTTAAAAAAAAGGAGCCCACAATAGAAACTTAGAAATAACAGAGAAAAAAAATCAGGAGGAGGGTGTTCGATTATCAGTAAAAGCAGAATTCTTCAAAACAGAAGAGTAAATGCAACTAAAGTGGCAGGGAGTGCTTTAAAGACTGAAAATAAACCTTGAATTTGGCAACTAGGAGGCCTCTGGGGTATTTTGGCAAGCCATTTTAAGGGTGGGAGCTAGACAGATGTCAGATTTATGAAATATTAAGGAAAAGATGGTCAAATATACTTGCAGTATCTATGGGACAGAGGGGTCAAGTTCTCTATATAAAGAGTTCTCACAGACAAATAAAAGAGCAAACAGTGCTTCATCTGAAAGCTGGATTGGCTGTAGAAAATGTGGACAGAACATTCCCCAAAAAAGAAACGTAGGATACTTAAGTAGTCCATGGGTTAGACATTGTTACTACCTGTCTATTATAGGTAAGAACCCTGAGGATTTAGGTTTACGTGTGGATTGAGTGAGGAACACATGTAAAGCTCTTGGAATTGCATTACCTGAAAAACTATACGCACATGCAGAAGATGTGTACTAATGTTTACTGAGCATTACTAAAGTAATAAGTTGGAATTCATGCCACACCTCGGAGTGGAACTGCTGACCAGATGGCAGCCATGCATTTGAGTTTAGTAAATACTGGTGAAATGTCATCAAGTGGTTGAATCACTTACTGCCTCCCAGCAATGACTAGGGTCCTGACTGTCATGCCCTTACCAGCAGCTGCTATTTTCAGACTCTTTAACCTTAAACCTGGCAAGGGTGTATTTTGGACCAAATTTAAGGGGTTTTTGGGTAACTAATGATCATGGTCACATTCCCATGTGCATAAAGGCCATGGAGACATCAGTGCTGAGCACCGTATAGCCCACAGTTTGAGCTATTGATGGGGTCCACAGTTTAGCTATTAGCCTGAGTGTCTTCCTGCTGACTTGTAGCACCCTTTCTATACTGTGAATGAAGTAATGCATGTTACTGTCTCCCTTTTTTTAGGGTTTCACTTGCAAGATAGAAGTTCTAAGTTTTGGTGAAGTCAAATGTGTCCCTTTATTGTCAGTTTAACTGATTTTTACATTATCCTAAGATCTGCTACCTGAATACCACGAAGATATTTAAAAGCCAAATCTCTTGAAGAAATTGGTTACATTTTACCTGGTAAAGATGTGAGGAAGAAGTGGAAAGCAAACTACTTTCTTTTTATTTCATCAATTTAGCTTATTTTCTGATTGCTAACAGATAAAAATATTTATCTGAAAGAGCACCACATATTAAGTAGAAGACCAGAGTGTTTAAGGAGCCAGAGACAGCTGACCCTGGGGTAAAGTACAGAGGAAATTAAACACAGCGTGACTCTCATCTGCAGAAAGAGAATCACCCCAGCACATAAGAGTTCTCATAAAATAGGACTTTCTCCATGCCTAGGATGCCATTTTCAGGGACATGATTTATGCAAGTCTCATAAAAAATGTTTGGTTAAAGGACATGAGTTCAAGTGACTTCTTCAGCCTGGCATAAACAATCTCATCTGGTGCCAAGCAAGTGTGGCCAGGCCAGGCGGTGACATTCCTACTGTGCAGAGTCATGCTTGTCCTCTGCACTCGGCACTTACACCGTGCTCAGCCTCTGAGCTGTTTCTTTTCTCTCCAAGTCTTAGAGAAAGCACTATACTGTTATTATTCTCTTGCGAAAGGAATGATTTGGATTTCTGGTGATGAAAATTTGAACAGACAGTTAATTTCACTAAAAAAGTTTTTTTTTTTTCTAATCACAGTCCACATTCTTGTGTAAGTAGAGCAAGGAATTTTTTTTTTAAATCAAAAGTCAAACTGTCCCAATTGTCAGATCCTTCTGCACACCAAAACTAGGGATGAACCCATGAGTTGATCTTCTGGCATTTCCAGATCAACTTTTCGGGAACTATGAAGATGTTTTAAATCAAAATTACTTTCTTGTCATCTTTCTTATTTTTCACTAATAGCTTTTATCATGAAAACGTTTTGAAATAGGAATTCTCACAATGACCTTAAAACATCTTGTTAAATATTAAAAACACACGATCAACTCATCCCTACTTTTCCAATTCCGTGTAGATTATTTTTCAAAGCATATTAGGATTACAACAGAAATGTAAGCTGTTTTTCATCTGTCTCTTCCCTACCGTCACTTCCTAATGATCTCACCGCTTCTTAGCATTAGTTTTCTTCTCACTGTTTTTTCCAATGAATGAACCTGGTTTTAATCCTGACAATTGTCAATATTTCCTGCTTGTTTTAAACCCTGGTTCAGGCGACACTGGCTGGAGACTTCTGATGTAATGCACTCTGGGTGCTTTCTTTCAAACCAACTACTCTGGACAGTTCAGAAGTCCCTTGGTACCTATGAGTCACCTGCTTATCCCTTTCTCTTCAAAGTCTCTTTACCCCTCTTTTTCACTGATGCTTCCATTATGCAGAAAAAAGCCTGGTTTACTCAGGGCCTTGGCAGCTGCCTCTTCCTGCTACCTCTGTCCACCTGCTGCCTCACACCTCATGCAACATGCAGCATCTCGCTCACCTTCATTTCCACCTGCAGCCTCCACAGCTCCCTGAATACCTGCCCGGCAACCATTATTCATGCCGTGTCAACTTTAATGGCTGGGGAACCGCCTACCAGGTTAATAAAATACAGTTCTACATGCGTCTGTGAATGATTGGCAGGTCAGCCAGCAAACTGAGGGCAGAAGACCCAACCGATCTGGGCTAGGACCAGCCAATAGATTTTCAGCCTGGATGGAATAAAAAGGGAAAGATGAGAAGTGTGTGTTTTGAAGATTTCTAGTTTCAGTGCATGTGTACTTTGCTGCTGTCACCTTTGGACACTGGGCTCCAGGTCTCTGGTTTATTCAGGCTTCCAAGACACACACACCAGTGACCTTCCTGTGACCTTATAGGCCTTCAAACTTGGACTGATGCTGTGTCCTTGATCCTTCTTGTCTTCAGCTTCCACCTTCTTAGACTGAGTGGTTGCTGGATCATCTGACTTTCTAGCTCAGACAGCAATTGTAGGACTCTCCAGCCCCTGATCCTATAAGCCTACCAAAGAATTTCCCTGCATAACTATGCATGTGTTTTTATTAACTCTGTTCCTTGGAGAACCCTAACTAATACCATACTGTGCATGGACTGGCACAGCCCAAAACCCTTCCTCTGGCTCACACAGCTCTGCAGAGCCACAGCAGCCTCCCAATTCCACTTGGGTGACTTGACCGTGGGCCAAGGAGTCTTTGAATTAGTGCCAGCTCCTCCTTCTGCTTCCTGTCTGATGGCTCTGCTGCCATTGCTCCCAATTCTCACCATCACCCAGTTGCCTGAGGAAGCAAGAAGGGCCCGGAGGGAAGAGTGGGAGAAGGAGATACATTTTAGGTAACTGGCTCATGCACTTGTGGTACTAAAATTTGGAGGACAGCTGGAGACCAGAGCTGGTGTTGCAGTCTGGGGCTGATCCGCCTCGGGAAGCAGGACTGGCAGATCTTCAGACTCACTGGGCAAGTGCACAGCATCAGGGTGACTTAGGGAACAAAGTTTTTGAAGCAGTCATCCAATGCTTCAAGTTTAAATTAACCAAACATATGGATCGGATTTTCCTTAAATTTTCTGTGCCTTGCAAATCAAGCAGAAAAATGTCTGGCATTACTACTAAAATGATCTTTTGTCTAATCATAAATATATGCAGAACCTCAAACCTCCAGAACTCACCATCTCAGCTAAAGAGAGATTTCTGGGCATGGTGGCTCATCCCTGTGATCTCAGCACTTGGGAGGCAGAGGCAGGAGGACAGCTGTGAGTTCAAGGCTAGCCTGGGGTACAAAGTGAGACCCTTTCTCAAAAGACTAAAAAAAAAAAGTGATGGCATGTACTCATCAACACATCTGAACAGCAAGTACACTACAATGCTAATTAGCATATTTCCCTGGGTTTTAACATTTTCAAATTTTAACTTTGCCAGTCTTTTCCCTCTTCTCTCAAATTTTATTTTGAAATGAATTGTAGAAATAATGCATTTAATGGTCAAAATTGGTCTTCTGATTTTTTCTGTCTAGTTTATTATACATGTGGACCAGAAAGATAATTAAGGAAAAGGCTAAGCATAACTATCAGGCTAATTTTAGTTTTTAAGCATAATATGAAATTTCGGCCTTAGCATATATGATTCCAGCGAACATCAGTGGCCAGTGCTCTCACTTCAGATTATTTCTTCCTGGGTAACACACTTGTATCTTGACTTTTGAGAAATATTAGCTTCAAACACATCAGACTTTTACTCCACAGTCATATTTTATTTTTGATTAGAAACAAGAATGCTGCCCTTCACAAACTTACAGGTGGACAACACATGGACGTGTGTGTGTGTGGGCACGTCCTGAGTCTAACTCTACATCCTGCAGTGCACATGTGTCAGCATACCTAGTTGTGCATGGGGAGGGACACAGCCCCTGCCCTCGAAGGCTCTGGGACACATTCTGATGCTTCCCTGTGTGCATTCCTCTCTCCGCCTCCCTGTTCTTGGAGGGCCGTGGATTGTCTTCTGGCCTTTCTAAGGGTGCTAGTAACAGGTTGGGTCATAGGCATAACAGGCTGGGTCATATGTGACAGGTTGGTCATGGGTGGGACTGGCCAGGTCACAGAACCCCTCTTCTCCCTTCTCTAAGGACTCTAACGGTGGTTGTTATTCTCTTGTCTGCATGGTCTCTGGTCCTCTGAGTTATTTTCTTCTCCTGTGACCAACACAGGACCAAATGTGACAACTCTGAGGCCGTGAGCAGCCCTTGTAACGTCTGAACCTGACTTCTGGCCTGGTGGACTGTCTGTGGGGAACACCACTCCTGTAGAGTCACATGTGCTGCTGCAGAGGAAGATGTACCAGTCACCACACACAAGGCAGTTGTCCAGGCCTGAGGAAGGGAGGGTCTGAGCCTGCATACTCCATATGCAAGTGGATATCCAAGTAACTGCCAGAAAACAATCATATCCTCACCCTCCTTTTTTTCTCAGCCCTACTCCTAGACCCCAAATCCAGAGGCAACTAATGTCCCCAGTCCCCAAGAGATGTGAGTCTGTCACCCCATGTAATTGCTCTCAGCTTCCTATGGCAACACTGGGTCTCGTGGTCACTTTCAGCCCACTGCCTCCTTCTGCCAAAATCTCACTGTTGCTATGTCTCCTCTTCAACCATTTCTCACACTGGGATTTTTTAAAAACCAAACTTGTGCTACTTCCCATCAATTCATTTTCATGACCCCAGGAGTTTTAAGATGGTGAGTCTTTAAGTCTATTTATTCCCTGCATATATTGCTACTTTTCTTCACAACTCAATTTTATATATAATTTTTTATAATCCAGAAATTACTTTGGTATATCATAAAGGTAATATTCTAACTTCACTCAAATAAAAGTTTCTCAAATAACATTTTTTGAATCATGCATTCTCTGCAATCCCACAGCGTGAAGTTATAGCCATGAAGAATATTTGGACTGGATGCCAGGCAAGTTGAGTCTCACAGTCCCAGAATCTGCTCCTAATTAGCTCTGTAACTTAGCAATTACTTTTCCTCTCAGAGCTTTGGTTTCCTGGTGGAAAATGCAGAAGCCAATGCATATAATCCTTGACATCTCTGGAATCTCCATGTAGCAGAGACTATTTTCCATTGTTGACAAGGAAGGAGCCCAGAGTCTGCAAGCCACAGCAGGTGGGAGAAGAGATGGAGGTCAATTGATCTCCTCATTTCCAGAAGCTCTGTGCCCTATCTCTTTCTTAAAACCCAGTGTGGTTTGAAATCCAAGCAGACATCATCTGGCTTACTTTGTATAGTTTTAACGTTGAGGAAGAAGAAAGTTAGACAAGGAGAGCAAAGGTGACCATATCCAGGATACATAAAATTATGAGATGTAAAAAGTCTATCGCCCAATGTGAGAACACATGAGGCTAGTAGGCCCCAAGGTAAATCCATCCCGTACACATGCTGCCCCCAAACTGGAGCTGAGTACAGGGAGTTCAATGGCTGGAAGAGCATAAGGTCACACATGGAAGGGTGAGATGGTCCAAGAAAGAGGTGTGAAATGATCAAAGCTGGAAATGTGTGTTGTGAGAATAGAAGAGAGATGGTCAGCGCGGGAGGAGTTTGGTGGTCAGAGTTGGAAAGAGTAGTTGGCCAGAGCCGGAGTTTTTTTGTTGCTAAGAATGAGAATGGTGACATGTTCAAAGCTGAGAGGATGTGTTAGCCAGTGTTGGATGAGTTCGTTGGGTAGAGCTGGAAGTGGGTCATGATCAGAGCTGGAAGCATGCATTGACTAGAGCTGGGATGGTGTGTTGGTCAGAGCTGAAAAGGTGAGAGACCTGGGAAGGTGAGTTGATCAGAGCAAGAAGGGTGGGTTGACCTGAGCTCAGAGCTAGAAAGTTGTGTCGGTAGAGCTGAGGGTGTGTAGATTAGAGCTGGGGGAATGAGTGGGTGAGAGCTAAAAGGCTATAATGATGGAGGGTGTTAGTCACAGTTGAAATGGTTCCTTGGTCAGAGTTGGAAAGGTGACTTAGAGCAGAAGGGAAGTCGGTTGCAGTTACTTAAAAATATTTGTTCATTCTTTAAAGGGGTCAGTATGAGAAATTATTCATCTAGAAATAGTCCTATATATGAATCTTTATTCAAAATGTTTAAAATAGCCATCCCAAAACTGTGCGATCTGTTCCTAAAATGCATTTCCATTCCTGCTCACCAGTGCAGCCTGTGCCAAGTGGTCCACTGTCAGACAGGGCACAGAGGGTGTTGGCAGTGGCAGGAATGAGGCCCTAAAAATCAAGCCCAGTTTCCAGTGGACCTAGCCAGCCCTGAAGCCCAGCACTCATAGCCGTGTCTGAGCACTAGAACACGAAGTGTAGGTTTTATTGAGGCCGGCAATTTGAAAATAAATAGGAATAGAAGGAGAATAAACTAATCTCTCTGGTCACATGCCAGCTCATAGGTCTTGGTTGAGCCTTCAGAAATGAGATGAGGTATTGGCCAGTGGTTCCCAGGCCACAGCTAGAGGCCTAAAACCCATTAGCATAGCATGGCCCAGGCTAGTCAGATAGGAGGGCTGGTCAGGAGGTCACTCAGGAGAAGACTCACGTCACTGGGAGAGCTGCCTGGGAGAAGTGCCTGACAAGTCCGAGCAGTAGTCCGCTTCTCATAAGACCCGGCTGCCTTCTGGTGGAATGGTGTAGGTGCAAGGGCCTCAGGGACAGAGTGCAGCATTTGGAAACAGGTTTCTCTCCATTGCTGCTGTGCCCAGCTTTGAGGACCCACCTCGCCAGTGCAATGCTTCAGAGTATACCTGGAGCTTCCTACCTTGCTATAGGACAGGTTTCTCCTCATCTGGCCCTTGAGATGGGTCACAGAACTGCCCCAGTCAAGGAAGAGGCTGCTGTGTCCTTCTTACTAGTGATCCTGTCCCCTGTTCCCTGCTGCCCTATAAACTTCTTGGTAGCAGGACCTGAGTCTCTCCATTATTGACTTGCGCATTTCCTAATGGCCTGCTGGAATTCTGAGTGAACTACTAAAATTAACTATGTATTTCCCTGCTTGAGCAGGCACTGCCATCTTCCCATCTGGACGAGTTTATTCTGCTTCATGCCGCAGAGAGTATCCACCTTGGGTTAGCTCGTCCAGCAGAAGGCAAACTTATAAATCCACTTTGCGACTGCAGTTGGGTCCTCTGTGTGTTCTCAGCTCACGTCTCCATCTGGCCACATTTAGCACTTCAGATTTTCCTCCTGGAAAGACCCAACCTCACAAGAGTTGTGAGAACACCGACAAAGTGCCTGATGACTTCACAGAAAGGCTGGGGGAGGGGAGGGGCTTTTCACCACACATGGTCCACTGATTTTTCAGCAGCTCAGCTTCTCTGCAGAGTTTTCTCAGCTTGCCCGCTGGCTCATCGCTGTTCTTTCCCACCCTATGCCTCTCTCCAAGTCCCCCTGTAGGCTGTGCCCAAGGGCAGCTGTCCATGCCAGGTTCAAACACTTTCCCCTTGCAGACTGAGGAGTGGGCATCACTGTACTGTAGATGGCACTGGCCACCTGGGGAGAGCCCACTCCCACTGTGCCAGGGAAGAGAGCACCTCACTCTGAAGGTGCCGCCTCCACCGGGCCTTCAGTCCTAAACCAGCAGCCATGTTAGGTCAGAAGCACTAAACTGATGTTCAGAGGAGACAGCTAAAGTTCAGAAAAATGGTATCTAGTGAGTAAGGACAGCTACTCGCAGCAAAACCACTGGAGCTTCAGCTCTTTCTCCTCCTGTCATTCAACCATCTGCCTTTGGGAACCACCTTGAATGGAGATGCAGCCCCTGCAGCTCGGATGGGGAACATCCACAGAGCCCATGTTTTGAAGGCTTGGACCCCACGTGGCACTATGGGGAGGTGGTAGAGCCTGTAGCTGGTGGGGTTTAGAGGAGGAAGGTCACTGGGCATGGCCTGGAAGTGGCAGTCTCACTGTGCTTGTGGTGCCACCATAGTGTGCTGCCTACCACAGGCCCAAAGCAACAGAGTCAAGGAATCACGAACCGAAGCCTCTGACACTGTAAGAACCACTGATATCTCCTGCTTGTTTTCTGTATGTGTGTTTTTATTTCTTTTCTTCTATCATTCATTTGCTGATACAGAGCCTGTGAATTGAGCTCTGTCCTCAGCCCTTGTCTATTTTTTACAAGACCAGTGCTCTAACCCCCTGAGCTATAAGGCCTCACAGCCCTTGTCTATTTTTTAACGTTGAGATAGGATCTCACTAAGTCACTGAGCAGGCTGAGCTCAAACTTGCGAGCCTCCTGCCTTAACTTCCCAGGTGCTGGGACCACAGGTGTGCACAACTGCGCCTGGCTTATCCTTTTTTGCTTTTTAAGTTGGCTTATTCAGGTATTTGTTATATTGACTAATACAATTCCTGTTCCAAAACTATATCCTAATTTTTTTCACAACCCAGGGTTTCTGAAAGCCAACAATCAGATAGATGCCCATTCCACTGCTTCTCAAAACCTCCCTGCTGTCAGAAGTATTACAGCTGAGCTAATCAGACAGACAAAACAAGGCAGTAACTACAAATCTCACCCCATGTGTTCTTCTGCCAATTAATCTTTTTTTTCTGTACTTTTCATCTCAGCCTCTGGCTAATATTCAGATTGCAATCTGTTAAGTATGTTATCATATTTCCCCCAAAATAAGACCTAACCAGAAAATTATCCCTCACATGATTTTTCAGGATGTCTGTAATATAAACCCTCCCCCAAAATAAGTCCCAGTTAAGATCATCTGTCAGATGGACATGTTTAATATGTTGATTGCAACAGACAATGGCAGAATTATAAAATAATAATATCAATATATAATTAAATATGCATAAATAATATCATTAACACTAAAATAAATAATAATGTAAATTATTCTTAAGTATTTTAAATACCCAACTGGACACCTTCATTTAAGAGGTAAATGCCACAGTTCATAAATGAACATGAGATTTATTGCAGAATGATCACAGTACATATACAACCCACAAATACTGTGTGTACTTGGCAACAGCTGGATGTGGTTGTATCTAGCACAAATCACCATAATTTAGTATACCATGTGCTGTAATAGATGTACTTAACACGCTTGTGTCAAATAAAGAAATGTTTTCTGAACTGCGGTGCCTATAATTATTTGCACTTCTGTGTGGACCTTCACTCTTTTTTTTTCTTTTTTTTTTTGAGATAGGGTCTCACTTTTAGTTCAGGCTGGCTCTGAGCTCACTATGTAGCCCAGGCAAGCCTCGAACTCAGCAATTCTCCTGTCTCTGCCTCCTGAGTTCTGGGATTACAGGCGTGAGCCACCACGCCCGGCACTATGGTATGTGGTATTGATGGCTGGTGGGCGTGAGTCACCATGTCCAGCATTCTATGTTGTAACTGGGGATCGAACTTAGGACCTTGCACTTGCGAGGCAGGCGCTGGAACCACTGAGCTAACCCTCTGGCCCTGGACCTTCATTCTTAACTGTCACCATTTTTGTTAGCACTTTTGTGGCCAGAGTCTTTGATGAACACTTGACTGAGTGAAAACTTTGTGAGAACAGTTTGCAAGAGCTCATGACTTGGGTCAAGAGTCCATGTGATGAAATCACTAACTGCTGTGTGGTCAACACACTCCAAGCAGGCTGCACAGACAAGAAGACCTCCCTACAGAGAGCTCCACCGCCAGGCAGAAGAGACAGGGCCAGTGGTTCTATAGGAAAGGGAGCCGCAAGAAATTCAGGCCAGAATGCATTTGGAGAAGTATGACAGTATTCCAGAAGATGATATGACTTCATTTGAATAAACATAGAAATTTACACATTAATAAATATAGATTGTTGCACAAGAATAAGTTAGTAAATATAGATTGTTATACATGAACCAAAGACAGTCACTGAGAAAATTAATATAAGATTGAGTCTCATTTTGAGAGAAATGTGGTACACATTCCTTCCCATCTTCAAAAGGAAGTCCTGTCACTATACTGTGAGATTCCTTTTCCACTCTGCCCTCAAGAGCAGGTGTCAGACAGCGGCCCTGAACACCCTGAAATGCCTCTTGATTCACATTTCTTAGAATCACCTCAAAACATTGCCAAAATAAGGGAGACAGGTGTGTTTTGCCCTCTGACAGTGACTTTTTCCTAAACATTTGGGAGCAGGATATAGACACAGAAAGCCCTGATTTTTCCTTTCAGTGAGAACACAGTATTTAGAGAGAATAATGACAGATTCCAGCTGAATTCTTGCTCCACACTAAGCTTAGTAAAAACATCTTAATATGGATAAAAATACAAATGCAGTGGTGACATTTAAATAATGGCCTTTTAGGAATTTGGAGTGGGAACGTAATGAGGGGAAGGAATAAATATGATTCAGAAAAAAATAAAAGAGTATGCATATAGGGGGTGGGGAGGGGGTGGGTGGGCAGGGATGTGGGTAAAAATGAGACTTGACCTGTGTCACATATTGGTACAAATTCCCCAATGTTTTGTGTGATTGTGAGCTGTGTACATGATGTACCAATAAAGTTTACTGAATAATGAAAGAATAATAATAATGCCCTTTTAAATTCCCCAGTCGGTCTTTTCCTGTGATCTCACATGAAAAAGACATGACATACCTGGCAGACAGTGACGCTGCTTCAAGAAAAGAGGCTCCTGTGCCAGGTGACAAAGAGAACCTGCTATCTGCAATGCAGCCCGGGCCAGGCTGAACTCCTTGTGGTCACAGTGGTCTGGAGCCCTGGGCACACGAATGGCCTGCACCTGGGTTTCCTTCCTATACGGGGCTGTAACAGAGGCTCGGTGAAAGTTCCCAGGAGATGATACTGTCTGAGAGCTGCTACTTGTGAGATACTCCCCAGATTCACTTCTCCATCAGCCCACCCTGATGGCAGCATCCTGATTCCCTTTATGTCACACATCTTGGGGTCCCCGATTTCCAGCTGAGCCCAGGAGGGACAGAACCTGCGTGTGTTGCTTCACACCTGCAATGCTGTCCTCTTCCTGGGAGGCTTGTGTGAGTTGTGCTATTAAATGATCGATCCAGTATGCCAAATAAAAGGGTCCCTGAGTCCCTTGACTGGGTGTGAAACGTACAGCCTGCATACCAGTCTTTCTGGGTGGTGTTCTGTCCCCGGCTCAGGGACCTGAGGCCTGAAGGTACATGGGTTGGACATGCACCTCTCCGCATCTAGCACTAATCAATGCCTGACCTTCTCAATGAAGCAAAACACAACAATCTGGCGAGAAACAGACAGTGAACACAGGAGAACTAGCCATGCCTTGCAGACAACCAAAATCATGTCCCACAACCACTAGCACATTCTGTAAAGAGTGGACCAGCCTCCTGACCTAGCCACTCAGAGTTACCCGCTGCTGTGGCATGTCCTGTACCAGGTGCTGATACTGTGAATATATCGAGGGACCCGGAACTCAGACCCTTCTCAACCCTCATCTGTACTTGCCATGCCAGGACCTTAGGTTTCACCTTCACTTTAGTCTCCCAGAATGTCCCAGCCTTCTGCCATGTGTTCTTTCTTGTACTCTGTCCCTGAAGTGACATCCACCTATTCAGTTGCCCTCAGCTGCTCCCCTCCAGTCTCACCCACCTCGAGAGTCCCTGGGTCACCACCCAGCCTGACCTCACACTCTGAAATCTGGATGAAGGAAGGGCCTTGTGTAGATCAACAAATGCTCCATTCAAAAACCTGCTCTTAGCACAAGATTCAAATGTCCTGGAAGTTTAGCATTAAAGTGAACACTATTACATGATATATTGTGAATGGTTTATGGTCGAGTTTTGCAGTGTTTGTTTCTATCAGCCTTAAGTTGAAGAAACATGACAACATATTTCATTTTCCCAACTTTTCTACTTTATTTGGTCAAAACCACCCAGAAGTCAGATCTACTAGCCTGTACTGGATACAGTCTGGTTTGAAGGTGCAGTCAGATTGTTGCTGGTGTTAGGAAGACAAGAAGTTCTGGTTTAATATACACACTCATCACACTTGCACACCCATTGCCATGTTCAGCAGTAGATGCCATACAGATGAGAAGTCAGGACTGGCCTGACGTGTCTGGTACCCATGTCCAGAGCTCACCGCAGTTCAGCAAGTCAGCACCAATTGGCAAGAGAGGGCATGTGGCCAAGCAGAAGCTCAGGAGGAAGCAGCACATTTGCCAGGGGAGACAATAGCCTCTGGACCAGAAAGTCCTACAAATAGGTTCAACAGGGAGCAAACATGACCAAGTCAGAATAAGACTCACAAAAACATCTGTGGTCTTTTTAAAACAGGAGGGAAACAGGACTTGAAACCACTGAATTAGGCTAGGATAATTGACTTCATAGGAAAAAAGTTTCATTTTTAGTTTAAACCTACTCGTAACCTGAGAATTGTACACACATGCACACGCACACATGCACACGATTATTTATTTATTCATGGAACATACTGTGCTATTTCAATTCATAAATATATATGTGTGCAAGACTTATGCCAAGTTAACCACATCTATTTCCACAAGCATTATTACTTCTTCACGGAATGCTGTTTTCCAGCATTTTGAAATGCACCATATGCAGCTGTCACCATGATCACCTACCGTTCTTCACACCAGAAGTTTCCGTTCTCCTGACAGCAGCAGCAGCCTGACTGCACTGTTAGTTCCTGTGCTCTCACAGGAGAGGACAGGTCCTGCCTGCCTGTCTGTGCCATATGATGTGCTGCACAGGAACTCAAGGTCCAGGGAAGAGGAGCAGTGACTGCTGCGAGGGGCTTGGCCAGTTGGGCCAGGTGAGGAGCCCCTGACTCTCCTGCTTTTCCCGTGCTGGGTGGAGGGCACAGGTCTTGGCAAGGACCTGTTGCACCCTTTCCTCATGTTTCCCCTGCTCCTCAGAGCGGACTGGGAGACAGTCTCCCTCCATGTCCACCCTGGTTACTTAGCAACCAGTGTCCTCCAGGCAGCTCCGATGAGAGAGCAAGTCGCTGTCAGCTGCACTGCTCCTCCTCTTCTCCTGCCACTTCTGATCCTGCTCCTCTTCTTTAAAGAGGGGCTGAAGCTCTACGAAAATGGGTCTGGGCCCATCGTTAATGTCCCTAGTCTTTCCCAGCTCCAGGTGCTGTAACAAACACAGCTGGTCCTCTTGAAGACTCCCTGATTTCAGCCTGCCGTTTTCCCCAGAGATGCCACGTCTATCAGTAGTGAGCGTCACCTGGCCCCTTCACCGGTTTCTGTCCATAACGG
The DNA here is from genome assembly GCA_004025085.1 of Thryonomys swinderianus. Lineage (NCBI taxonomy): Eukaryota > Metazoa > Chordata > Mammalia > Rodentia > Thryonomyidae > Thryonomys > Thryonomys swinderianus. The sequence goes on along the minus strand of PVIC010010260.1, from coordinate 14,039 downwards.
CTGTGGCTGTCCTAGAATGTTGGTCCAGTTGAACCAATTACAGCTCTGTAGCTGCTGCCTGAGCAGCACCGCATCCAAGGGACGGAGGCTCTCTGCAGCAGCACGGTCCCTGTGACATAGAAACTTACTTTGGTGGTCCGGTAAACCTGCTTGGGACTTGTTTCTCAGGCAGTATGGCTCTCATGGGCCTGTGTATCTACTCCCGTGAACCGAAAGAGACCAATAAACACTACCTGGCAGAGTCAATCTATGATGTGCAGTATAAACTGGTACAAGACAACTATTACCAGCCCTGGCTGGGATCACACCTTGGCTGCACTGGCTATTGGAATCCAGCACTATCTGGTGTCTTCTGATGACATCAAGACTTTCACCAGAGACCTCCTTACTTTAGGAATTTGTGATTTCCATCTGAATAGAACTAAAGGACACTTAACTGCCTGGCAACCCAACAGGAGGAGACACACCTTTCCTGTGTGTGGTGCAAGGGGTGAGCTGCTGAGGCTTAACTCTCCATGGGATGATGGGGCCCTTTGGGAGTATGGTCACCTTCTCACAGTGAGCCACCTTGGCCTCAAAACTCTCCCTCTGCACCTTATATATTTCAGTTATAACAATGTTTTACATTTTTCCTTTTTTTGGACATTTATCTAAGAATTTCTGAATAATATTATTTGTCCTCTATTCATTCATAAGCAAGATTCATGTTGCCCTAACAAGAAGAAGTGAGTTTCTCTTGATGTTATTTTCTGCCCACCACATAATGGTGAGACTGTCACAAAGCAGAGAACTACATGCTCTGTGCTGGTCTCTTCCACCCTCAGCTGACCTGGCACACTGGGGACAGCACAAGGCTCAGCTGCTTCCAGCAGTTCACTGAATTTCACTCTCACGAGCACAGGGCTCATCGTGGCTTTCCTGTACTTATGTCAGCTCCTGATAGAGTAGGATCTTAGTCTAAGAAAAGGACAGAAGACAGGAGTCATGGTCACCTGCAGGTTCAAAGCAGTGAAAAGCAACTGTTAGGACCCGAGGCTCCTACCAATTAGCTTGACACTACCAGCTTAAAACTGCACATCTATTGTTCCAGTGTTCATGGTCGGGAAGCCACGAGATCTTGTCTGCTGGATCTCAAGGCCAAAGTCATACCCAGCTTGCTGCTTAGCTTAGCTACCTGTTCTACTTGGAGGACAGATGTCAGACAGGGTCTATTGTCCAATGTACTAATGGAGGACAAAAGGGATTCCACTGTTACAGCTGTAGAGTCCCGCTTCTGTCCATCACTTTGGTCAGTAGGACAGAGGTTCCACCTTCTTGCTGCGTGGCTGTCTCCACTGCGTGGTTACCATATGGGGACACCTTGATCTGCGACACAGGGAAAAGCAGTGTGACAATAAGTTTTTGAAACCTAACATGGAAAGTGGGTCTCATCATGTCTTCATCTTGGCCACGTTTCCTCATTTGAAGCAAGTTGCTAAGGCCACTCAGTTTGGATGGAAAGTCCTTAGAAGAAGGACCATCCGCAGACACAGGGTATGTTTGGGCGCATCGGTTCTGGCCAGTGAACACAAGTGGGGCAGAAGGTTGAAGCTGCCTCCTACCTCCTGCTGTGTTTTAGATGTGACAGCCAAGTAGTAACACGTGACCTCCACGAGGGAGCCTGAAACCTGGCTCATACTTCTTATCTTGGCCTCATTACTCATGTGGAAGAGGAAGGCTTGCATAGTTGCTGGCCTGACCTTTTCAAGTGGGAGCCTCAGTCTCACTAGTGCTCTTTACACTGTGAGGTATACAGTGTTCCTCGGGCTGCCTCAGCCAAACGTGACTTTCAGGGCCCTGCGTTTTCATTTTCTCTCATGTTTACTCCTGAACTAACTGCTTTCTCAGGCGTAACCAGAACTGGGTTTGAGTGTGTGTGGATTGGATGTGTCTGTCCTAGGAAGGTCCTGAACCAATGCCATGTACTTCTACATAATTTCAGAGGTGAATTTGGTTTCTGCACAGCAACATAAGCATCCTAAACCATTTTGCCAAATTAGAAACATGGCAGCTATATTGAGAGATTTGTTCAGCCAGAATAAATACTACAATTGACATGAATGCAATAAAATGATGTTAACTGTATCACAGAGAAGAAAAAAAGGTTTGTTTAACGTGGAAGTGACTCCCAGGGAGCAGACCTTCAGTGTGTGCACATTTGTGATCAAGATGTAGCTGCAGATGGGCAAAGTGCTCATTGTCTCACGTTCTCCCAGAGGGCTGGGGAGAGACCCACAACCTGTCCCCCAGGATGCTCTTGCCTGCCCAGCACCAAAAGACCGAGGCTTCCCAAGATGCCCAGTGTGTACAGATGGACCTCTGACCTGAACCTGAAATGGACCCCTGGGTACGTGTGTGGGCTCAATAGCTCGGACCTAGAGTTGTGCCTGTATAAGGGGCATGCCTTTGTCTCCCTGCTGGATATCTCCCAACCACACCAGTAGATTTGTGGATGCCTGAATAAATGAATGCATGAGACTCTGTGTTTTTTTTAAAAACAGAATCTGAACTGAGTTTGGGATTGAGACCTTTCCTTTGGAAGGTTTTCTCTGTGCTGGCAGAGAAAAGCTGCTTTATGTCAGTTTTCTTAGTCAACATAAAATCATTAGTGCCATTTTAAGAGGACAAAGTGAGGGAAGCATAACCACCACTGTAAGTGCATTTTATGTGTCCAGAGGCTCCCCACTTCACCCTTACCCTTGCTCAGCTGCGACACGTGGCAGGGTTCGGAGCCACCAGCCGCTCTGCAGGCTGCTGGTGCTGGAGGCAAGCCTAGAAAATCTGGTCTCCGTCTGTGTTTTCCATGTGGTTAGCTGAAGCTCTCCGGCCTAGCACAGAGGCCAGCACATCTCCCCTGGAGGTTTTTAAGATTGTACAAAGTGGAAAACATTTTTTCTTCCCTCCACTGTGCAAGATACAGAGAAAGGAAGATTTCCTTGCCTTATGTCTGGTGCTGCGGGTCATGTCTCTGCATGTGGGAGCCTCTTAAGTCAGGGTGAATAGAGAGGGCTTTGGTTTCACAACGGAACCTTAGAAAAACAGAAATGTATATTTGTATATTACTATTTTAAGTTAAGTATTTCTTCCCTTTTTTTGCTACCCATACCTATTTCTCTGCATTTTACTATCTTTTTAGACATGTTACATTTCTAATAGAAGTGGACAATTTGAAATGATGTCTCTTTCTACAGAAAATAGGAACAGTGGATAGAGTTAAAGAGTGGGGGCCAGTGCTTCCGCCATCTCTGGGCTCCAGACGCAGGGAACCCAGCTTCCACAAACGCCACACCACACACAACAATGCGTTGGGCTAAGAACTGTTAAATAGTGGACTAGGTGCTTCTTACTAATGACCTCCAAAACCTTGATCTTGAAATGTGATTTTCATCATTTTTAATCTCATTCCAACCAAAATAAAGCTTAGGAAAACTACTAAAACTGGCCCTCAAGTCTTTAGTTCAGCGTTTTAGTTTTGTTTTCTTTCATTTTCCTTCTGGCCGTTAAAAAATACAACTTTATTTTTCCAGAGCCCACTCATATAATGGGTGAGTCCTTTGGACATGAAAGTTTGTAATGATGAAACTAGAAACTAAAGTAAAGTGTATCGACCCAGGCTTTGATTTATTTTTATTACTATTACTTTACTTTAGGGAGTACACTAATTTTTCAGAAAGGTTGATCTGAGAAATGGTTCTTTGCAATTGCTTTACCAGATGACAGCAAGCTGATGTACAGTCATAATGGATGAAGGAAAGTAGAAGGGAAATTCTAGAACATACCGTTTTGCAGTTGTACTAGGCTAAATAATAAATATAAAGAACTTAAAATTTATATTTCTGTCCAACAAATATTATGAGGGAGTATTTATTTTATTTCTGCTAAGGGCATTTAAGTGAGAGTCTACATATCTGGTATAACTTAAAATGAGCAACTTTCTAGAAAATGTAAGACTAAGTCAATCCTGCATGTTTCAGCCTGAATCGAAGAGTTTGAGCCACAGCCTTTGTGGGAAGCTCCTGCTACTTCCGGCTTTTGCAAAAAGCTGCAGTTTTACTTACGGAGCAGGGCTTACCTTGCACCTCTCAAATGAAAACAGAGGTTTCAGTAATTTACAGCTAAGAGTCAATACTGTTTATTTGTTTTAATTCTCCTATTCTTTTCAAAGTATTTTTAACTTTTTTTTTTTTTTTTTTTTTTTTTTTTTTTTTTTTTTTTTTTTTTTTTTTTTTTTTTTTTTTTTTTTTTTTTTTTTTTTTTTTTTTTTTTTTTTTTTTTTTTTTTTTTTTTTGAGACAGGGTCTCGCTTTGTAGTTCAGGCTGGCCCTGAGCTCACTATGAAGCCCAGGCAAGCCACCGCGAACTCAGAAAATCCTCTTGTCTCTGCCTCCCGAGTGCTTGGATTACAGGCGTGAGCCACCACGACCAGAATTGTGGTATGCGGTGTTGATTGTTGGTGGGCGTGAGTCTCCACGCCCAGCATTATATATGGTTACCGGGATCGAACTCAGGACCCTGCGCTTGCGAGGCAGGCGCCAGAACCACTGAGCTAACTCTCCGGCCCGTAAAGTATTTTTAACTTTGAAAATTATAGTAAAATACACATGACATAAAACTTATGTTTATAACCATTCAAAAGTAGGTTATCTTGGGTTGTATTCAGAATATTCACGGTGTTATTCAGCCATCATCATTACTGGCTTCTAGAACTTTCTCATTGATCAAAGGATCTTACCCAAGATGCAGTGACTCCTGGCCCCCCCTTGCTATATATGTGAATCTGCTCTACCTCTGCAGATTTCTGTGCTCTGGATGTGTCCACTGATGCAATATGAGTGTGTGTGTGCATGCACATCCATGCATGCCTGCCTTCTTCCACCTAAGCTAAGGCTGTCTAATTCTCAGTGCCCTGTTTTCAGTTAATCACATGAGATCCTGGTGGACACAGGTGGCATCCATGTCTGGCGCTGCTCATGTAGGAGCTCATATAGATGCTGTTCCCTGGTAGGAGGTTGAAGTGGCCTCTTCTCTTCAACCTCATGATTCTTATCTGACCCTTACACAATGTCCTAAGTGTGTCCCAAGTGTGTTCTAGGTGTCCAATGTGCTGGGATTTGCAGACACCCTGACTAACTCCAGGACACTTAGGCAGAGGAAATACTTGGCTCCTGATTTTCTATAATTGGTTAGAGCCAGTTGCACCTTGGTCAATGGCCTTCCTTTCCCTTCCCTTCCATTCCCTCTACCTGTCTCCCTCAAAGAATGGGAATAACTTGCTTCCTTGCTCTCCCTGGCCATTGAGCTGCTCTCTTCCACTCCAACATGAATGCAGCTGCACTGGAGGGTGGCACCTTTCCCTGGTCCTGCCACCTTGGACAGGTCTAGTACCACTTTCAAGAAGGGGAGGGTTGCCCTGGGCTAGCTAAAACCAGGAAGGGAGGGACCTGGGCCCAATATTAACACCCCCAGGTACCATAGCTAACCTCCAGTAGATTCCCTGGCTTCAGCCCCATCTTCTCCCTGGATGTGACAGCTGAGAGTGTCTTGAAGCCTTGAGCTAATCATAAGACCATAATGGGTTCATCACAGACTTGAGGCTGCTATATAACCAGCAGTTCCCCACCCACTTTTCTTTTATTAATTGAATTCTTTATTTGTACAATTTATATACATCTCAAAATCACATATAACATTGGGGAATTTGTACCAGTATATGCCACAAGTTAATTCTCATTTTTACCCATATCCCTACCCACCCACACCTCCTCACCCCCTTTATACATGCTCTTTTATTTTCTTTCTGTATCATATTTATTCCTTTCCCTCATCACATTCCCACACCAAGTTTCCTATAGAAATTTTCCACTCTATAAAAGCTGTCCTACTTTCTAGAGCTCATTTGCATCTACAGGTGTTCATGTCAAAGAGAAGATCCGGTAATTGTCTATCTGTGACCTATTGATTTCACTTATTAGTATATCCTCCAGGTGTCTCCATTTGCACCTAAACGGATTGATCTTGTCATTCTTTATGGCAGAGTAATACTCCATTTATTTAAAAAAAACCACATCTTCTTTATCCACTCTCCAGTTGATGGACATTTGGGTTATTTCCAAGATTGAGCTATCACGAAATGAGCTGCTATGAACAAGGGTGTATATCTGTCTTTCCAATGTGATTTTTTAAATTCTTTTGGGTATATTCCTATCAGGGGGATAGCCGGGTCAAATGGAACCCCTAGTCCTAGTTTTCTGAGAAATCTCCACACAGATCTCCGCAATGGTTGCACAAGTCTGCAATCCCACCAACAGTGGAGAAGGGTTCCTTTCTCCCCACAGCCACACCAGCATTTATTGTTGGTTGATTTTGTGATCGCAGCCATTCTTTGTGGAGTGAGATGAAATCTCAGTGTTGTTTTCATTTGCATCTCTCGAATGACCAGTGATGTTGAACATTTCTTCATATGTTTCTTGGCTGCTTTGACTTCTGCCTCTGAGAAGTGTCTGTTCATTTCAGTTGCCCATTTTTGAATTGGGTCTTTAAACTTGTTCCTCACCCACTTTTGGGGTTGCCTCACCTTGATGTCCTGAAAACTGATTATGATTTATTTCTTTTTTAAAAATTGGTTGTATTGGTACACTTTAAATACAAGTCATGACCACAGTTGACAGTTTGTACCAGTACATGACATGACTTAATTCTCATTTTTCCCATTCCCCTGCTTCCCACAACCTCCACCCCCTATATAAGCTTTGTTTCCATTTTCCCTTCAATTTTTTTCTTTCCCTTCTTTATTTGCCCCTCCCCCCTTTTCCCTTCAAATTTTTTCTTACTGTTTCACAGTATTTATCATACATTTTAGAACTTATTTACACTTTCAGTTCCTCACACCAGAAAAAAAAGATATGGTTTTGTGATTTATTTCTAAGATAGTGCTGGTTCCAAAAGCCCTATAAATCTACAAATCTATTCAGGATTCTTACCCTGAGAAGTGTGGACAGAGAATTTGGTTCAAAGAAAAGAGCAATAAATACTAGTATGGAAGAGCATCATGAAGATCAGCCCCGGTAAACAGCAGCTGGCTGTGTTGATTGTGGCCAACCAGTATTATCTGGAGTCATCTGGTGATATCAGGACACTAACAGAGCTGCACTTTGCCAATTCATGATTTCCATCTGGATCGGGCAAAAGAACTGCAAACTGATTGCTAACAGTAGGGCTCTAGCTAATGTGAAAACTCAGAAATATTTCATTAACTGTATAAGCTATGGCAAATCAGGTTCAGTAGACAATTGCCAAAGCAAGGAGAGAAAAAAAGATTACTGAGTATTGCCAGTGAGACAAGGTGACAGTGCCTCAGCAACTGAAGAAAGAAGTAAAATCAGAAATGCTGACAAAGCATGACTTTCTTGTAGAAGGAAACACTCAGCTTTTCTCTGAGAATGGTGGCCAATGTTGCACAGCTCTGCCTGCCTGGCACACACCGTTCCTGCTCTGCTGTGGTCTCCTGTGGGTCTGTGAGGAGTAGCTGGCTTCAAATTTTGGCCAGCACTGTCCAAGATGCTCATGAATCTCTGCTGCTATTGTTTTGTTGGAACAGATACTCAAAGTCTAGAAATTTAGGCATTGGCTCATAGAGATCCCAAATGATTTGAAGGGAGTGATGATTGATTCAATTAAAACAACATAATTTGCAAAAGGCACAGACTAGTGGTATAAAGAGGGGCAAGTAAAAGAAAATGTGCTAAAGAGTATATTCATACCTCATTATGCAAAAATATAATAAATGGAAGATATCTGTGTATGACCTCTCACCAAGTCTAGGGTGAAGGTTGCAGAGAAATAAAGTGTTATTATCTTTGAGCCCAAGAGAATCTCTCAGACAAGTGAGCACTGAGAAAACAGGCCTTTGCCTCTGAGTCTAGCTCAGCTGCCCCAAGCATTGACCCTGGCACTCCTTAGAATCCTGGCTGTGATAATCCTGGAAATAGTCTCCAAGCACCAAAGAGCACCTGAATCATGGGTACCCATCAGATGCCACTCTCTCACCATCCAGACAGAAGACCTGACATCCACAGCTTGAGAAAGGAAAAGTTTATTTTGGCTCATACTTTCAGTGAATTTAGTCCATGGCCATATGGTTCAAGGTAAAAACAGCAGGTGGAAAGGGCAGATGGAGGAAACCTGCTCACATCATGGAGACCAAGAAATAGACAGAGAAGGAAGGAACTGGGGAGAGAGACATCCAGGTCAGATCCACAGTAAACTACCTCTTCCAACCAGGCTCCACATCAGAACGGCACATTCGGCAGTGACTATAGCATTCTCCATGGTCCAACCGCCTTCCAAAAGCCCCAGCCCTGAATGCATGAGATTCTGAGATGGAAATTCTACACCTAAAGCACAGCATTCCTTCCCTGATCCTCAACTTCATGTCCATGGCATCATGCAAAATGTATTTAGCCTACCTGGAGGAATCATCAAAGTTTTAACAGTTCCCACATTGCTGAAAAGGCCTTCTGAAAAGGCCTACTTTCAGAATCAATAAAAAAAATCTTAGTATGGGTCTCTGTAAAAGTCAAAACAGAAGGTTAAACACTTCTACCACAGGGTAAACATTTCTCTTGCAAAAGAAATGGGGAGATCAAAAGGAATCAGAGCAAACCAAGACCAAAACCCAGCAGGACAAACATTAAATCCTGTGGGTCTGTGCTGAGGATATAGGACAAGTTGTGATACGACATTAGCTCCCTATGGCGTGGGAGCCCCGTCCCTGAAGCATTGCCAATTTCAGCTTCTCTCTTGGGGTAGCTGCACTCACTGCCTGTATTTTGTCTCCACAGACTTTCCACATTTCTGGCATCTCCAAATTCCTGGAGTTTCTGCTTCACTTTAGGCCTCACTTTCACAGGTTCATGCGCTCACCTGTCAGAGGCACACTATCTACCCTCCCCTCCCTCCTCCAAAATCCAGAGGGATGCTTCTATAAGCCCATTATTTTGCATTCTGAATGCCTGAAAATCCAGCCCTACATGAATGTTGGATGGCAAGGTCTGCTGACCCCTTAAACAGTAGCCAGCTTCCCCTCAAATCATGGTGGCAGCGGCCTCTGAGTGGCTGACTGGATGGACTCTAGAAAGTTTTTTCCTAGCTGTTCCTGAATGAGCTGGGCTCTCTGAGGCTCTCCTTTTACAGCAAAGACTTTCTATTTTACACCTCTGAACCTGGAAAAGTTGGAAGCTTGCTGATACCCAAGATGCCCTCAAGCCTTCTATTTAAATGCCTTGATACAAAGTACTTGACTTCTTTTAATGTTAATAATTTTCAACAACTGTGTTCTCCAGGCCCCAAACTTACAAGTGCTTCCTTGCAGTTAAAAAGCAGTAAGCAACACCCATCTACAGCCTGAACACTTGGCTGCCTTGAAATTTCCTCTGTCAAATTAGCTAGTCTGATACTCTTAATCTCAGCTTCTCACAGTCTCAGCACATGGGCAAAATGAAGACAAATTTTCTGACAGCATGGTTTATGTGACTCCTTTTCAAACTTCCAATGGAATTCTTATTCCCAAATGAAATTCCTCAAGCTAGTCTTCACTCTTACATTTGGATCAACATTCTGGTTTTCTGAGCTCTACCTGATGGACCCATCAAGCTTTGCTTATTCTGCTTAAAGCATTCTTAGTCTTCTCAAGTTGGAATCTCCAAATCTTTCCAAATGGCATCCACATGGCAGTTCTTAAGGCTTCCGAATCACATGACACAGCAGTGGCTCCATTCCCTCCACCAATTTCTGCCTTAGTTATTCTATCATCACTAGGACAAACTACTCAATACTCAAAACTTAAAGGTGAAAAGGTTTATTTTGACTCACACTTTCAGTTTTAGTTCATGGTCTGTCAGCTCCAAGACCAAAATAGCATTGTGAAAGCGTCCAGCTACCCATGACAGCTAGGAAGCAGACAAGGAAAGGATAAACATAGGAAAGATATACCCTTCCAGATCACACCCCAGTGAACCAACTGCTACCAGGGCCCACTTCCTAGCAGATCACTCAGTTATGGATTTCACTGAGACTCAGTCCCCATAAATAATCGCATTTTACATCTAACCCATAACATAATGTGAGGTTGGTATGTTAACATGCTGCTCTTTAACCCTTTGGAACCATCACCATCCTTGGCTTACCTGGTAACCCCACTGCCAAACAGTTTCTGTGCTCTTGGATAACATAAATTGAGAGTTGAGTCTCTGTGCGAGAGACTGTTTCTGTGTGTCTTTCCTGTAGATGAGGGACCCTTGAGGTCCTCTGTGTATGCCTTCCTTTGACTGCTTGTGCCACACAATTACATGGGGCACGCTGGGGCAAGGAGTTCCAGAGCCAAGACAGACAGAGAGGAATACATGTGTAATCGTATAAGAAGATACACCTTCCAGGAAAAGGAGAAAAATAGAACTTTAGCATTCAGAAGTCTAAAACCTCTAGCCAGCCATGAAACAAAGAGGAGCAGTGAGGCCAAAGGCTGAGGGTTTGAATCAGAAGCATGTGACTGGGTTGGGTTCGAGACTGTCAAATTGTGTTTCATGGAGATTGGTTCTGAGTGGTGTTGATAAGTTGATATGAAAATAACTGATCCCTGGCCAACACATGTGGGAAATGCTGGTCCAATAACAATACCAGACTCGTGGGCTGGGGTTTTTCAGAGCTTTGCCATTTTACAAGACAAGTTTACTATGGGTGTATTTTCTGGGGTGTTATGGGAACAGATGGAGCCCAGTGACCTAGGGTCAGGTCTGCTCCTCCCTCTACCTGGTCCTAATGCCCTTGCCTATAGCCTGCCCCATGTCTTTGTCCCTGACTCCACTCAGGACTGAATTAGCTCTGAGAAAGGTGTTACCTGGGGTAAGGACAAGGTTGCTGGCTGCTTCTCTGGTGTGGAAGCTACGCATAAGTGGGTGATAGGCTCAAACTAGTTGTATGAGGCTCCCCTAGAAGGCATGTAAGTAGTCCTTTACCTAAATCGAAAACTGTGATCATTGTGGCTTCCCGCCCCATTGCACAGGGAGCAAGGGATCACTGTGGGACCACAGTGAACAGCCTGCTGCAGGAAAAGGAGGATAAGTTTTGAGAGTACTGTCCTGTGCAGGGGCCCAAGCAGGGAGCCTTTCCACAAGCACTGAATGCCAGCTATCTAAAGGACAGATCCTATCGGCCTACACACGAGACACTCTCCATCCATCAGGAAACAAAAAGCACCATAGGATGGGGGACAAATGAACAGACACCAGTTGGATTAAGCTGAAGTGGGCTGGGACCAAGCATAGGACACCCAAGGAGAGCAGGCAGTGAGTGGGGGGGGGGGTGTACAAGGTCTTTGGTAGCTTGTGTGGATGTGCCATTTACCTGAACATTTCCGAGTTGAGTAGTTGGCCTGGTAAGGCATTCAGAGAACCAATAAGCAAGTTGTAAATGCACCGTCAAAGCAGAGAGTCCCAGCTTCACCTCATTAGTCATGAGAACTTCTTTCCTCTGAGGATTTATGAAACCTCCAAATGTGTGCTAGGCTGAGGTGAACTAGTTGGCTTCTCTTTCTAACCCTCATTCTCTTCCTCCTTCCCCTCCTATTTTTCTCTCTCCTCCTCAGCCTTCTTTAAATATATATGCTACTGTACATGTTCAAATCATATAGTAAAAATATATATAAGATTGCCTCCTTGAATTCTTAATCTTAGGAAGAGCTTTGGCTGTGGATGATCTAAAAATCCTGGTTTGTTTAAATACAAAACGTAACATAATAAAGCAAACACACACTCATTCCTTGTTTACAGAGTGCCTTTGTGCCGTTATGTACACAACGAACAACACTCATGCGAAGAAGGAAGGAAAAACTTCTTGGTGTCTTGGAGAAAAAGCACACGTCCAGGGCAAATGGAGTTACATCCACCAAACCATGACCTCTTGGAGGAGCCCTTTGCTTCAGAAATGTGAACCAAAATTAACCTCCAAAATTTAAAGGTGATTTTAATATGCTTTGGTTAAACACATGCTCCTCAGAACTCTCAAAGGATAGTGCAACTCAACTGTTTGTCATCAGTGATACATAAAGAAGATCAGACTCATTCTCATTTAAGCAAAGGTGGTCTAATTATTCGTTTAAAAAGGACATAAAAGGCACTGTTGAGCCAATGTAGGTGTTCTCTTGGCTTTATCCACATCTTTCTCTCCGACTTGGCCTTTCTGCAGCAGTGGGCTGATTTTTCTCTTTAGACTGACCTTATCAACTCTATCTGGAAGGTGCATAATCATGGGACTGTTAGGGCCTTGGATCCTGAACTGTCCTCAGTACCATGGCAGGTTTCTGTAAGAGGCCTCCAGCTCACTGTCCCGATGGGGTGATCCCTAAGGCCTGACCTTGGGAAGGACACTCTCCACTCCACCAGGAAGGATCACTTCTTTGCTCCTTGTGATTCTGCTCCACTAATTCTAAACTTCTCGGAGGGATGAACGTGGCTCTGGTTTTTGTTGTGTCTTAGCCTGTGTCACAGTGCAGAGTGGCACTGAATCTTCAAAAATAACTTAGTGTTGTCCGGCCTGAACCACTCACCTTGAAATTATTTTTAACCATACAAGGGTGACCAAAAATGTGTGCATGCTTATATAAAAATAAATCATTACAATAAAAATATTGCTACTAATATTCCCCCTCACTTTGGGCACACCTATCCCATTTTCCATGTCATCCTCTGAGCAGTTCCAGATGTGCTCTTTTGTGAGTATCTTTAGTAGGTATGTTAACCAAATAGAGTGAGTGCTGTTGCCAAAGTTCATCTGGCACAAAAGCCTCACGCCATGTCCTTGCCCACCGTATCCCCTGAATCTACTGCTGTGTGATTTCTGGCTCATCCCCAGTGTCAAAATGGTCACTGAGGAAGGAAGACATTTTGTGTTGGCTCAGGACATGGAGACAGCCAGAACAGCACAGCTGAAAGACATGCAGCGAAGAGGACTTGCAAGACTACTTCAGAAGACAGAAGCACAATGGGATGAGTGTGTTTGAAGCAAGAATTAGTGAAGAGGAATTAATGATAACGTGTCTTTTATTGTAATGCACCTTCAAAATGTACACGTTAACTACATTTCTGGCCACACCTCCTAATTCTGCCAAATTGCACCCACATTCTTCCTTCTTTCCTGATTGAAGATGCAAGTTTGCCCATGTTTAGGAGTCTTGGCTGAGCTGGACAAGCAGCAATTGCAAAACCAAAAAGGTTTCCTGCCTAACGGGAACTCGGACCCCAGAGGGAGGACAGAATTAAGGAATCTGCTGTGACTAGAGAAATCACACGCAGTGGGACAAAAGCACACATGGGGTTAAGCCAGGACAGGCCATGACGCTGCAAATACCCACCAGTTCCATTCTGAACGCTAGCACTGGGAGGCCTGGGAGGAACACGGAGGGCAGGAGGGAGGACACAGGGAGGCAGCGAGACCCAGAGGCCTCAGAAGGTCTCTGTCATAACATAACAGTTAAGCCAAAACCCAAAAATCAGAAGCGAGGCGTGTGAAAGTAGCTCTAGGAAGAAGGTGTGGGTGGTGGCGGGCTTGAGGGGAGCAGGCCTCCATGCATGGCCTGTGGGGGAGGGGGGTGAAAGAGGGTGGCCTTCAGGGTGCAGGGGGCCCCCAGCCTAGGCCCATGCCTCACACAAGGGTGTCTTTTACTCTTCTTTTCACCAAAAGGGAGCTGAAGCCAGACTGGAGCTTTAAACAGGTGAAATGACATAATTACTGCCCTTGTTCTGCAGTTTTGATTTACATGAACAGCAAGGTATGGTATTCTTTACTGAGCAGTCTACAGCATGACAGATTTCCATGTGTGTCTATGGAAGATCCACCCCCAGCTCAGAGTCCACAGCATGATCCAGTCCCTGACACTCACTGCTTATGCATTTAGTCTGTCACCTTCCTGTGCTCCACAGAGGCAGCACTGCTTGATTTCTATCCTGA